>SDWI01002299.1:12597-44370 GCA_009193005.1 Lamellibrachia luymesi
CCACCAGGCAAGCGCTGACATGGAATCCTCAAGGCAAACGGAGAAGAGGACGACCAAGAAACACGTGGCGACGGGACCTCCAGGCAGACACCAGGAAGATGGGCTACACCTGGAACCAGTTAGAGAGGATGGCCCAGGACAGGGGACTCTGGCGATCTGTTGTCGACGGCCTATGCCCCAAGAGGGGCGATGGGCATAAGTAAGTAAGTAAGTACCTAGTACTGCCTACCAGGTTGTAGCATCATTGTGATGGTTCCACTTTTTCAAGTAAGATTTTCTGGGCAGAACAAACAAAATTATGCCACTTGTGGTGATTGCTCTGTCTACTTAAGCACCATAAACCAATCTGGCTATGGAATAATGCAAGATGTGGCTTTAAAGAGTTCTTTGAAATCATTTGACAATGGAAAGCAAGAAGCTGAAACCTAAGATACATATAAGTCTAAATGCAACAATATTAAACAAACTAAAATTTAGTTTCATGAAACAATGACTTACGACTTATTATGAATATCAACGGCACAACAGAGGCGTAGAACAGCTGACAGCATTGTCCACACACCAAATAGTCTGGCAGCAAGTCCATTTACTGAAAGAAAAAGAAAGTATATATATATATATATGCATAGTTAAAATACATGTTACAGTAATTACCAAGTGAAACTCATTTGGACTGCGCAGTGTGAATTACAGTTGAACCTCTTTAATCCAGATGATCTGGAAACCTTTGCATCCGGACATCATTTCACGGGAACAGAATTTCAAAAAGCTAATACACCCCATTAATTGCATTTGTTTATCAAGCAACTTTTTTTATCCAGACACATTCACTAGGGACCAAGGTGTCCAGATTAATGAGGTTCCATTTATTTGTTTATAAAATTTAGTGTTACAACTTAGAAGAATTATATGTGATACATAAGATGTTTACTGTAACATAGATGCACAAAGTGAAGAGTACTGGGTATCATCAAATATCCTTGGATTATATCTTTCGTGATCAGAGGTGATGTTTTACAGTGACGTCAAATATAATTCGCATTGGCTATTTGCAGAGCTGCTCTGCGAATTACGGCAAAAATTAACCTTATTCGCAGAGCAGGATTCAACCAATCACAGTGCACCATTTTCTTGCGCATGTGCAGAATGCAGTTTGAGCATCGTGGTCTTTCATGCACGTTGGGGTTTTTATGCTTACATTTGACCAGTGTGTAAAAATTTCAGCAACCCCAGGAAATCTGTGTAATTCGCAGCAATTGTGTACTATGTATTCAATTCATCCACTGTAGTCAGGATTTCACATCGTAAAATGTATGCATGGTTATTAGTTAATGAAAATATGTCCTGGTTGTTCACTGCAGTGCTGCCTTGTGTTCACATGCATACACACACACACTCCCTGTAGTATAGTGAGGGGGTGTGGCAGGGGTTCCTTCTATAGTGCTAAAAAACCAGTTCACGTAACAGGAAATCAAATAGCATGTGCAGAATGACTGCCAAACTTGTAGATTAGCCAAGCGGCCTAAAGGTATGGCTCACGTACGCATTGTCACGGCCTAATAATAAAGATGGATTTTGCTGAGCTGCTATGCAGATAAGAATAACTTTTTCCATAATCAGTCCTCCCATAATTCGCAGAAAAACTTTTGTCATAATAGAGATCTCCGAACAGGGTTGTTTGATTTAAATCATTTGATTTAAATCATTGATTTAAATCATGATTTAAATCGCTCCAAAAAAATCATTGATTTATGATTTTTTTTAAAAAAAAAAATCATGATTTTTTCAACCGTCTCCAAATAACTTGAAGTAATTTGCAGAGCTGCTCTGCAAATAAGATTACAATTCACTGTAATTTGCATAGCGAATAAGAAACATTTTTGCCATAATTCGCAAAGCTGCTCTGCGAATAGCCTCATCCAATATCATTTTGGATCAACTATGCCAACAATGCCAATGGCAATGGCATTGCAACTACTAAATTCTTAACTTTTTTAATATACACATCCTGCACCAAAGCGAACAAATCTCGAACTAAACTAATGTCTTGTTTGACAAATACCTGTGATAAACCAAAAATCGCTTTGTTGCGCCAGTGATGCGCTTAACTTTAAGGGTGTATGGGGTAAATACTCGTATTATCGTCCACCTTCATTTGGTGCTGCAGTGTAAAGTTTGTCAGCGAGGAACTGGTGGCCATAGAAACATGAAATAGTGTTTCCAAACGCCATAAAACCCACGATTCCGATCCAACCCTGCAAACATCGCAACATTTCCATGGCATACAACTGTTTTTAGGTAAGCAACTGAAATTGGAGCCCGAAATGGGACGATATGCATCCCGCAACATAAAGTTTGTCTGGAAAAATTATTAATTACAAATCTTAAATGAACACTAAAATATTATACCAAAATTAAATGCGCAATATTTGTATTCACGAGACTGTGCTATCGAAATATGAGTGCTGTATTAAACGTATTTATATTTACAACATAGCTAGGCGTTATTCGCTGCGGCATTATACATGTATCCAATGTAAACATGTTGATTAATCCTGCTGCCCTATTATTGAACATATCTGCATGTAACATCATTGTTTCAACACGAAACGGAATTTTCACTACCAGGAATTATTCATGTTTAACCAACGGAGCCCAATAATGCAGTGATGCTGAGAAGGCAACAAATAACGAGCTTCGTAGGCTCGACCGGGTAAATCTTCTGGCCGCAGCAACAGTGACAGTGTCCATATGCCGAGTTCATAGACAAAGTGGTCTGCAGAGGCGAGGAAACGGGGAATGACATTGCTGATGTAGGTGACGTGTCTCGTGATATAGATGCTGGGCAGATATATATATATATATATATATATTTGTATATATGATAAACTAATGGCATTAATGCATGTCTTTTCATTGACAAAACATTTCCCCAAAGAATTTAAACTACCACATATGGATCCATGCTTATAGTAATAATAATGTTCCAATCTTGCCATCAAGTCAGATTTCTCAAAGTAGAATCTACAAGAAAGTACGTGTTACATTGAATAATTATGGAAAATCCGTTCTAGGTGGTAAATAAATAAATATTTTGTGCGTGACCTACATAATACTCCTAGTGGCTACTATGCTGTTGCTTTAATTATCGAGTGTTATTGTTAGGTAGGCGTACTATCTACCCAGCTTTCATTATTTGACAATATTTAACAAGACTGCCACCCAAAACAATAAAGTCCACATGGCTAGTGGACAAGTTAGGGAGCCATCAGCTTATCGATAGTCCAACGAGTATTGAAGGAAGTTTGTAGTAGTAAAATAGCATTACACTACAGAAAAATGGCATTACACTACAGAACCCATGCCATGGACGAGTTGGAGGCGAAGCCAGACGAAAATAAGAACGACAACGATGACATTAATCCAGACGACGACGACGACGACGACGACGATGATGAGAAGGCGGAACAGGAGGAGAACAACGAAGATGGCGTATTGTTCTACGTCAACAAGGAAGGCCTCCCGATGACGAACGAAACCTGGCACAGGATGTGGAACTACGCGTCCAAACTGTACCCAGATGCAGCGAAAGCCATCAGCAGCCTACGGAACGCTGCAGTGGAAGGAGAGGTATTCACTTTCCACACAAGCCAAAGAGTTGTTTTAAATTTAGCAGCATAAGACAAATAATTCTTATCCCTCGAGCAATGATCAACATCATATTTACAAAAAACGTCTTTCTATTAAAATATGTTATCAAAATAATTCAGGCACCACGACAATATTAGCTATTTTCTTAACAAACGTAAATACTGTAGATCAACATTGATTATGGTAGCCTTTGGGCGACGTCCCGCTTAAAATCGTAACACCAGAGTGGCTACTGTTGTCTATGTTGCGGCCATATTAGCTATTATTGCCCTGTTAATAAATCCGTTTAACTTCGTTCACTATATGTGTGTGTATACAAACGTATTATTTCGTCGGATTGTAGCAATTTTGTATATTATGTACACGTATTAAATGACGTATATCGCTTAGTATTGTACTGTTAATGTTTTGCGTTTGTTTGACAGATTCCCGTACCGATACCACCATCATTTTCTCAAAACACCAGTTTGCCAGAAAGACTCGGGCTTGTGCAGAAATACATATTGGACTTGCAGTATCCTTTCGTTATACAGTATTATAATAACAACACACATTTTCATCCCTCCGTACAAGACTTCAATCAAAGACAACACTGTAGGCCCTACATTTTACATCTGGTAAGTTGCGAGAGAAGGCGCAGAGATACAAAGTTTAATTTATTTTGATTACATTTTTGAATCGACATTTTATGCCCCATTTCATGCCTTTGGCATATTGATGTTTGAAAGATTCACAGTAATCTTACTAATCCAGCTAACGTGTGTGTGTGTGTGTGTGTGTGTGTGTGTGTGTGTGTGTGTGTGTGTGTGTGTGTGTGTGTGTGAGTGAGCGCGCGCGTGCGTGCGTAAAGTCTCGCTAGACACTACTATAAATGCCAGTATTACGTCGCAATTTCGAGAGTTGGATTCGAAGAAGCCATAAAAAAATATTGGCAGAACCATATATGGATGTTTCTGTGATAATAGTGTGTATCCTGATTTTTTTAAATATGCCCTGTTATCATGACAGTCATACACCACGAACTACCAAGTTATCCCGTCCGAAGGATGGGTATTTTAGCTTGTTAAGAGAATGAGCGATGGATTCTTTGACGCACTAAACAGGTACAATCACACCGGTACGCAATTCTTTGAAATACGCAAGAACAGGCCAATTACAGGGTAAGTGACACAAGTCAGAAGGCATACACAAGTAGCATGCATGTTTTCATTTGTCGTCGATATGTTTGCATATAATTCAGAATATAACATGTTAACACTGAGTAGCAGCGCTCATTACCATGTCACGATGGCACTGCTTGGCAGACTCCGCGAAGAAGACGAGCCGCGACATAAACGGAACAAAACACTGCAAAGCAATCAATCATGCACGCGATACGAATCACTGTCCCAGCAAAATCAGCAATTCGATATAAATTATATATTATACACCAATACACATGCACAGACAAACAACATTGACACAGTGACACATGAATGATAATACCAGAACGTTATTGTTATTTTCAAGATGCTAGTACTATGTTCTTGTTGTCCTGCGCAACTTCTCCGTTGGTTACAGATTGATGGATAGCGCGAAGGAGATGATAAGGGAAGCGTTGCCTATCAAGTGCCTGGAAGCGGTCATTCTTGCAATGTATCCTTTCGTTAATGTGCCCGAGACAAGGGAAACGAGATGCGTGCGATATAAAATATATCTTTTGTAACTGTTATTAAGGTGGTGGTATTTGTATGGCTAGCAATACTGGTGTACGGTTCGTGCGTGCGCGCGCACACGTGCGTGTATATGTGAATGCACTTGTCCGTGCATGCGTGAGTGCTGTTGTTGCATATTTTATGAAATAACTATACGTTATAAATACACTTGCATTTGGAGGCCTTAGCCGATACTCGAGATATCTGACGAATGACATGACAGCACTTGACCGTTTTCCCGTCAGTTTTCGAACACTGTTTGGCGGGCGCGAACATCGCCATGTAGTGCTGGGCGTCTATCACAATGGCTTCTACGGCGCACTAGGCATCAGCAGGCGTGGTGACCTCATGCATAAGCCCCTCACATTTAGGGTGCGTAATATGATGATCTCACATAAGAGCTATTCTATTTAGGGTGCGTGTCAGGTTGATATCACACATAAACCACTCACTTTAGTAGTGCGTATCGTGATGATCTCACACGTAAGCCCCGCGTATTCAGAGTGCATGATATCACACATAAACTCCTCACAATGTCACTATGATACCACATATAAACTTGCAGGATGCTCATCGTGATGTTTTCGCGGATAGTCATAACACGTTATATGATTTGGATAAACAAAACATAAACAGGTAAATAAAAAAAATATTATTTACAGTTAGAGATCGTAAAAACAGTGTATTTCAACTGTGATGTTTTCCAACGGTGCTATGACCGACAACTGTTTTAATAATCGATGTTCTTGGAACTTATTTCAGAGTTTGTCAGACATGGTGATGGACTACGTGCAGGCCTACAACACGTGTAAGTGATTACTACATTGCCTTATCGATTAGCAATGCTAGAAACGTCCTTAGAAGAATATCTCATGGATAGTGAATGCCAACGCGCAGCATCTTAAAAGTGCAACCAGTTTCTCACACTCTCTCTCGTGAGCGTGCGTGCTTGTGGGTAAGGTTCTGTCTGTGAGTGTGCGTGCTTGTGGGTAAGGTTCTGTCTGTGAGTGTGCGTGCTTGTGGGTAAGGTTCTGTCTGTAAGTGTGCGTGCTTGTGGGTAAGGTTCTGTCTGTGAGTGTGCGTGCTTGTGGTTAAGGTTATGTCTGTGAATGTGCGTGCTTGTGGGTAAGGTTCTGCCTGTGAGTGTGCGTGCTTGTGGGTAAGGTTCTGTCTGTGAATGTGCGTGCTTGTGGGTAAGGTTCTGTCTGTGAGTGTGCGTGCTTGTGGGTAAGGTTCTGTCTGTGAGTGTGCGTGCTTGTGGGTAAGGTTCTGTCTGTTAGCGTGCGTGCTTGTGGGTAAGGTTCTGTCTGTGAGTGTGCGTGCTTGTGGGTAAGGTTCTGTCTGTGAGTGTGCGTGCTTGTGGGTAAGGTTCTGTCTGTGAATGTGCATGCTTGTGGGTAAGGTTCTATCTGTTAGCGTGCGCGCTTGTGGGTAAGGTGCTGTCTGTGAGTGTGCGTGCTTGTGGGTAAGGTGCTGTCTGTAAGTATGCGTGCTTGTGGCCGTTGTAGGTAAGGTTCTGTCTGTGAGTGTGTGTTGCGTGTGTAGTGTGTATCGTGCATTATGTGTGTACAATGTATGCGCGTGTGGAGATTGAAGCCGATTGTAACGTGTTGTGCATCGCCTGTCCAGACTGGCACGACGTGAAGAAGGTGAAGATTGGCTCCAAAATATCACACGATCCCCACAGCTTTGAATCCATTGCATGGAAGGTATGCCTCACTATTCCCTAGTCATATTGCATGTCTCGTGAGCACCAGCGTTATCAGAACCATTCTTGTCGACTTTGTAAAAAAATCGAAATATCAGCAATTAGTGCACAGGTGTGCCTGTGCTTGTAGACTTTACTAATACTAATTATTTTAAGATAACTGCTGTAATTATCCATATTTACGAGATAATTACCCGTTTACTAGTTTTCACATAGCATGGTTCCAAAATATTCAAAATAAAAACGAACAATTTGCAGAGGTAATGTTAAGCTGTACTTTCTTCGAAAATTGGTAAGCTTTAGAATTAGCCTATGTATTTAATTAGCATGTTTCGTGTGCATATTTAATGTTCTTTATGATATTGTGCAATATGTGGGAATGTACCTAAAACCTATCACGTGTAGTTAATTCTTACAGGTATAGTATGTGGTAAAATTTAGAAAATTGCATTTTCATTAAAGTACATAAAAGACAAATTATTCCGTCTTTTTGTGTTACAGCAATGCAGCTTGAGCGTCATGAAGATCTCAAAGGGTAAACTACGCAAAGATCTCGACCGCTATTCCAGGGAAATTAGATCTACGGTAAATATTCCATCTATATAGCTTCTTTGCATGAGCACGAACGAGTGTATTGTTGTCGCTTTTATAAATGTAAACTGTTTTTGTTCCGAATATTTAACGACAATTAATATCTAGAAAGGACTTGAAAAAGTTGCACCTGCGCTAGGTCTTACGAAGTAGTTATGTGTATGTATGTTCGTACGTACGAACGTACGGACGCACGCACACACGCATGCATACATGACATACATATCCGTGTATATATGACATTGCTAACTGTTTTAAGGAAATATTAAGCACTCGTTTTACGTTTGTTTTACGTTTGCATTATTCCCACAAAGCTACACGAGTGTGTAATGGTAGTAGTCGTAGCAGCAGCTGCAGGATGTCGTAAGCCAATTTTAACTAAGCTGATGATTATGTAAAATTCGTTTTAATAATTAACTAACATCTTCTCACACCAACGCCACCTAGTGTAGATGGCTCCCGTAAAGATGCATGGGAAGCGGCCGACGCCTCCGAGGAAGGGCATACCGTATGCAGTAGACGCGGCAGCACGCAGGGAAGACAAAAAGCTCTTGTCTAAACGCTGCAAGAACACCAGCAACAAACTCGCGGCCCCAAAGGATGCCTCGCAAGATTACGTGAAATCAAACAACTCGCTAGATGTTGACATGCGCAACATCTATTTAGCCGCTTCTGTCCGGTCGAAACGCTGCAGGTACGGTGAAGCAAATAATTAAATTAAGTGTTAACCGATGTCTTTACACTAGTAGGCCGTACTTGCTGGCAATATTTGCTGGCAATATTTGCCTTCCGCTGCAGTGACCTTATACCATTCTTATGACTTACCCCAAACGGAACTGGGATGCCATTCACTCGCCAAGTAATAAAGTAGGGGAAGACAGTGTTAGATGAGCCATTTAAAGTTCTTTTTTGATATATAGGGCGCAATAATATTCATAAGTCAAAATTTTTTTACTCACATAAACTATTATTATTAATATATCATTTTATATCAAGTAAGTAAGTAAATTTTATTTCCTCATCCACATAACATACAACATAATTCAAGACAAAAGCAATACAGTGGTGGCTACCAGAGAAGTATAAACTTATCGAGCTGGTAGCCTATTAAATCAAACTAAATATAGTATACTCCCATATTGATACATATATAAAGGTTATACTGTTGAATCAATAGCAGTAAAGTCAATCAATAATAATATATTCAGGTTATGAATTTCCGTTAATTAAAACTGGAGATAATATATCGGAACATGATAATTAAAGAGCGTATTCATTATAACATATATTTACATTAAATTAATTAATTGATACCAATTATACATTTCCTGATTTTATTCTTTAAAATATTTAATGAATTCGAGTTTTTAATATCTAGAGGTAGTTTGTTCCATAGTTGTGCCCCTATTAATTTCAAGGATTTTTAGATGTTGATATATATAAATTTGCCTCCTGTCCTGAGCTTCTCGTCATGATCTCACTATTAAGTTTGTAAAGTTGGTGGAATAAACCAGGAAGTTGATTCCTTCGCTGTCTATACACAAATATTAGGACATTAAGAGTAAACAATTCATGAACTTTTAGAATATAAAGTTCCCTTTGTAAGGCAGTGTCACTATCATGACGGTTACGCTTTGCTAATGTTTTAAGTAATAGATTTTGGACAACTTGTATTTTAGCTATGTTGGTCTTACACGCTTAATATGGGGAAATATATAGGCATAATATAATTGCCTTACCATATCAGCGTTTATGATCAAGGTAATAAAAAATTATGATGAAATACACCGGATAGCTTAGGCACCTTTATACAAAGTTCCTTAATATGTTCAGAAAAGATAATATAATAATATTATATAATATGCATAGATAATTATATGCAGCTGATTCAAATAGGGTTGGTAAGCTGGCTTAACTAACACTTGGTGTGGGGTAAGTTGTGCCACGGTATAGCATAAGTTGGTAAAACGCACTTCACTGACAAGGTCACTGATATCCGTGTACATCTGGCGCCTATAAGTACGCAACACCAGCAGTCGGTGTTCGCTGATGATAATGACTGTCGAGTTGTGGATCTCCTTTGTGACTTCGTATTAGCTACAGGCAATGACTTCTGTGATGTGGTAATGAAGGGTACTAGCAAACTTTCATCTGACATCGACATAATTTCAACAACCTTGCTTAAATCGAATATTGGTACTCTCGTACTGGTGTTAAAACGCATTGTGAACCTGTCTATCGAGTCCTCAACATGCCAGCCGTCGTGGCACCATTGTTAAAGAAGAGTGATCTCGACCCTAAAACACTGTCCAACTACTGACCGATATCTAACCTGAGTTTCATATCAAAACTCCTCGAGAAGTATGTAGCATCGCAAATCCGGCAATACATGGACGCGAATGATCTCTTTGATATCTTTCAGTGTGCGTATCGTCCTGCTCACGGCTGTGAAACAGCCCTTGTTCGTATACAGGACGACATTCTACATTAGCTGGACAATCGGAATACCGTAATATTGGTTTCTCGACCTCAGTGCCGCCTTCGATACGGACGATCTCCTCTGCTTCTAGACAAACTGCGCGAAATTGGCATACGTGACAACGCACACCGGTAGTTAAAGTCGTACCTTTCGCAGCGAACGCAAGCTGTTAAAGTCGATAACGTCACCACGTCAGCGAATCGAATTCAAACTTCTTTTACTCGTGTATTGCGCTGTGCATCATCTCTGCCCAGTGTATCTGTCGTCGCTAGTGATTTCAGACATACTCACCCGAACACTGAGATCCGCCGATCAACATCTATTGACTATACTGCGGTACTATCTCGAGCGGTATGGTCGTCGGGCCTTTTCTGTGGCCGGACCGATACTGCGGAACGCCCTGCCTCCCGCAATTACGCAAGCCAACTCCTTTGCGGCGTTCAAGTCATCCTTGAAAACACATCTCTTCCGCGAAGCCTTCTGAACACTGTTGACATTTTAATGACAGAAAATTTTACTTATTTAATTTATTATTTATTTAATTTGTTTTGTTTAACTTATGTGATTAACTTATATGTTTATCTAATGTATCAACTTAATTGTAGTTGTTTATTTTAATGAATTCATTCATTTAACTTCTTTGTATAACTCCTTTATTTAATTTATTTAACTTTTTTTATTTAACTTATGTTTATCTGTCTTTTAACCACATTTTAGTTTAGTTTTAAATTATTAGCATTGTCTTGTTAGCGCCTTTGAGCAGGTTTTAACCCGGATACATGGCGTATTATAAATGTATAATAATAATAAATAATAATAAATAAATGCTTTATTTGTATAATTTATGTAGGCCTTTTACTAAAATTTCATAACAACTCAGCCAACACATCTATCCACAGTGGGTACAACACATCTGTGACAAGTCTACATGTTTAATTAATAAGTCGACACACTTAGTTAATGTACACTTATAGGCCAATCGCAACCAGTGTAACTAAATGCTAATATGTTACCTTGTAGCTATCTGATATCCTAATTTGCTCGGGAAAATGATTTCTTTGATGTATATTGAGGTAAAGAACACTCGTCTTCGTTCTTTAGCCGCTGCTCAACTAACCCTACCTTGGGCGGCTTAATTAGCCCCGTTTCGATAATTAAGCTTTTTTTAATTAACTTCTCATTGATGCGCGAAGTGATGCAAACAACCTTCTTTCCTGTGCATAGCTAAACCGTTTGTAAGTGCACGGCCAATAAAGCCTATGCATTGATAATTTGCACACCAGCAGACATTAATGACGATCACCAAAATATTCGAAAAACATCAAAAAACATACTTTTAACTTAACTGTTCTGACCGTTGTGACAAATGGCACTTATTGTACATCAATCGTGTTCTAATAACATGTTCAATCACTGGGTGGCACCATGTAACTGTCGCTGCTGTAGTTTCATGGGAAACATGGGTGGCTCAACTAACCCAGTGGCTCAACTAACACTGCTTTCCCCTACAGTGAATGTGAACAAATCTTGACTAATGTAACAACATTCATTGACTTCTAATATAGACCAAATAACATAAGAATTGGTTGAACGTGAAATTACACACTACATACATTATATTTTCATTCTGCACATTACTGAACCTTCCGATCGTAATGGTAATTAATGGTGTTAATGGATGACCATTGCATCTCGTAGAGGCTGGGTTTTACTCGAGCTCTCATATATCAAGGGTAATTACATCCACGAAGTACGCCACGCTTGGGGGAGGGGGTGAGTGTCCGGGAAGCATTACATGGGTGTGGAGGGGGGTGTCTTGGCGATCGTTACGTTCGTTATTAAAACAGTTGTTTTGTCGGTCTAGCTATTAGTGTAGCCCATCATGTCACAGATAATGCTTCCGCGCAGAATGTTTGTTAAAAGCAAAATGTCACTTGATTTTATATTTTTAGGTAGTAAAGGTATAAACAACAGGGTGTCAATTTTTTTCAAACAGGCTAAGGTTACCTAATTCAAGATGGCCGCCAACACACAAATGGCACAATTTAAAATAATTCCTCACATTTTAAAAATAGTGTCTGGAGCCCATAACATTGACAATAGCCACTTATATATCTTAGATTCATGAACATTTCATATACGCCCGGACAGGTCCGTCTGCCAAGAAATGTAATCTGCAATGTTCACTTAGTGAATAACTTGTATTATTTTATACTTATATATTTAAGTTCGTCTACGATTTGCTTTGCATAGTGAATGTTACGAATCGAGTTTTTATTTCTATCTAGCAGTACTTCTGCGAAGGGCAGAAAGAAGCATTCAGGGAAACGCGTCGCTTCGACACCGGAGCCGCAGGACGAGTCTACTCCGGCGGCAGAGGCAGACACTGTGACCTGTGGTGAAGACACGGCAGAATCAACGAATACTCTACCAACAATCGCAGCAACAAATTTTCAAATCAGGGTGTGATGCGCATCTGTCAGACGAAGACATTTGTGGTCATGCCAAATCTAGTCTTCAAAGATGCTGTGATAGCTGTTTTACGATTGCATCAATTTGTTTTTATCTGTATACACGGTTTTCTACTATCGCTTTTATAGAATTACTAGAATATGTTTACAGCAGTTTTTTTCTACAGTGACATGCTTTTTTCATTTTAATGGGGCTATTACATGCGCGTACACTATATAGTACTGCTTTTATGGGTTGTGACGATATGTTGCAACAACTGGGGAAAATAAATTAAAGCTTACATCGTCAAAAAACATGTAAATGTGATAACCTGATATTTTTTATTATATGGAAGTGTAACATGTAAGTCATTGCTTTGCCAAGTTAATATGCCAGATCTCCTGTATAATTTAAAGTGCTCAATTATCTTTTCACACTGTACAAGTCTGATATTATATTCATGTACATATCTGTTCGATACACATGCTTCAAAGCTGTCTTTTATTAGCCAAGCAATGTGTTTCGCCTTACAACACACCAAATGTAAATGTTGCAGCGACTTTTGTCAAAATAAATGTAAAAATACTCATGTTACTACACCTGTACATTTTTAGAATAAAGGGGACGAAACCACAAATAATCTTGTACTAGATGTCATAAGAAGCCAACGATGCTATACGTAAACAAAGATAGATTACATTTGTTGGACATGCACTTTGTAAATAAGAAAATTATGTTACTGTTGTCTAGTAAAGCTGACCATAAACCTCCTGCTGCAGTTACCTATTATGCAGGTGCCTATTTTGTGTAATTTTAACGTCACATATTATAAACAAAAACAGTGTGATTGACAATATGCACAGTTGTCTATGAAATAATCATTATTCTGAAATAATATTCATACCAATGATGTTAATGTAACAACGAGTGTTTTGCTTTAATCCAATTGTCTTAGAGAATATGATAGACATACTGTCACAGAATGTCCAAAGTTGTGAAACATTTATTTCCATATGTCCACCATTAACACAGCACACAGGCATTCAGGCAATACAATTATGATCCAGATGATATGTGAACAAACGTGAAACATTTGATTGTTTGGCTTGCAAACATTACTGAACTTTAACAGAATAAAACTGGAACTTGTATACACAAAACAAACGTCACTGAATGGACAGTAACAACTTTCTATGCAGGATGCAAACAAGTAGAGACTCATTTAATTAACTATCACTGGACAATTCATGACATATCTACTGTCTTTAATGTATGTGAAACCATTTATTTCCATAAAAATTTGATATTATTTGCTTTGTTAGCATAAAACCATATAAAACTAACAGGTTCCTTTTTGTGACAAGGGAACTAAGTGCAATACTACCACGCTTGGTGCCATTAGTAAACTGCTTTTTCATACAATGAGTACCCTTTGACGAGACAGTGAACATCCTTTTCGTCAACAAATAACTGAACAACTATACCATACACATTCATGGAAATATGTACACATATAATTAAAAACTGCCTTCAACTAGATCTTGGTGCCGATTTGACTTTGTATTGTTTGACAGACACATTCCACGAGTGCAGAATGAATTTTTCTGTAGGAAAATTAAAGCAACACCTTTCATAATATCCTATATATGGTATTGATGTAATTCATTTTAATGTAAACAGACACCAATGTAACATGGCTTTAAAAATAACCCTGGTAACAAATATCAGTCTGAATACTGAATATTTATGAAAATAATGATAGAAATATATCCGTACTCCTGATGAGCTAATGTATTCCTTGTCCTCTTTCAATTTGAACCAGATGGTATGGATGACAATCTAGTAGCACGAGTTTGTCCGTGGTAATGTAAGAAGATGGCACATACAGGTACGATCCATTGCAAGGAAAAAAATTGCTATAACTGTATCAGGTAACTCCGCCCCGTCCATTTTGAGCCAATGAGTCAACGTCAGTGGTTTTGCTGCAACTTCAACTGCGTTTTAGAACAATACTTCAAATCCCACAAGAATTTTGCTATTAGTATTAGATGGTCAGAAGACACATAACGATTCGGCAGTGTACCAAAGTTATCCATCTCTTGTGTGGTCATCAACTGTAATGATCCCATCAGTTTCAGAGGCCCATCATCACGCGGCGTTGACTCGTTTGTGTTCGATTCAGCTGCCGCTTCGGCTAAGGAGTAGAAAATATAATCAACTGTCTGGTTGGTGAGATTGTGGTGCGTCGTTACCTCTGCCTCTCCCTTCTTGTTGACGTGCTTGTAGACGGACTGCAGGTTGAGTCTGTGAGACATGACCCCCGTGCCCTGTGTGTATGGCCGCTTGTCACTCTCGCTGATGTTACAGCACTGGTCGGCAATGGACATTTCTGGTGGCAGGACAGCCTTCATCATACAATTCTCGTAAGGTCTCGGTGATCCGGCCTTTTCTTGGCCTGACAATGTCCGTGCCATCAAACCCTCATACTTGAGCTCACCGCCACTGAGCAGCTTGTAAAGCTCTGAAGACGGTACCGAGTTGAAGTCGCCACACACAATGCACGGGTCGTAAGAATCACTTGAACCTTTGTAGGTCAGCTGATCGATCATGGAAAGAAGGATCATCAACTGTGCCAGTTTTACATCGCCGCGGCGTGGGTTAAACAACAAGTGTGTGTTAGCGATGCACAGACTGAGGGACGGTTCCACAACGGGAGACAGCAGCAGCAGCAACGCCACATTGTCACGATCAAGCACATTGATGCCAGGTCTTAAATACTCAACAGGCTCGCAGTGTTTCAGTTGAAACTTGTGGGTCTTGAAGAACGTGGCACAGCCATCACAAAATTTACGTGTCCTTTTCTTGAACTCACCCTTATAGCCTGCAGCAGAACAAAGTATTATATTATATTATAAATATATATATATACCCTGTATATATATATATATACATATATACGTATATATATATATATATATACGTATATACATATATATATATACTATGACTACCTTAGAGGCAATTTGAAACATTAAAATCTCAATATCTAAATATAGAATCAACTTAAAATCTTTACCAATCGCATTACAGTTAGGTTGTATGCCAACAATACTGTCCAAACCATATTAGATTATATGTTATGTTGATGCTTTCAAAGTCCTAATTGGGTCTAATTAAATAATATGCTGTGTCGATATCTGTTTAAGTAAGATTACTACTTTAAAAAAAGCTTTCCATTCAAGGTGTCACATCACACTAATTTTTGGTTTTCAAAGTCCTAATCAGTCTAATTAAATAGCGTAATGTGTCAATATTTGTTTAAGTTTGTTTTTGAAGTCCTAAACTGGTATAATTAAATAGTGTGCTGTGTCAATCTCTTTTTAAGCAAGTTTTATATTTTTATATTTCCATTCAAGGTGCAGCGTCATGCCAAACACTTAACATTCTCAATTTCAAATGACAATAATACAAGTTTGTTAATTATTTTGCAAATGTCATTGTGACTTACCTATAATTGTATGTATAACCATTAACATGTACTTGCTAATTAATCAGGGTACCAGTATATAATTTACGTATTCTCAAAAACATCCATCTTAAATGTAAATAAAACTGTCTGCAGGCTGATAAGGAGTTAAATTTGTATAAGTCTCCACTACCAGAATAAATAGCCATGTTGTGTTTTTAAAACGGTTTGTGGTGTGAAACTGTGAGAGCCTTGTGGACAAAAACATTAAACAGCAAATTATGTTAAGAAGCATCGTGTTGCTAATAAAATGTCTACAAAAGCAGTTTACCTAACTGACTCAGTTCAGGCTGGAAGAACTCTGTATAGTGTGTTGCTTTCACCTCTTGCATGCATAGTATCTACAAAGCATCATAGCGGATCAAGCATTAATGAAGAGTGCAGCATCACAGAATATTTTAGTAATGTTCATTCATTCTCACTAGCACAGCAAAGATAATGGACAACTTCAATAAACTGACACACTGCCAAATTGGTATGGAAGGTAATGTTTGAACTTGTAATATATAAGACATTAGTGGGGCACGGTAGCTTAGTGGTTAGAATGTCGGGCTCCCAACCGAGAGAACCTGGGTTCAAATCCTCTTGCTGCAGTTTCAAAGCTTCGGCAATTTCGTTCATTCCACGTTTCCACAGTTCACTCAGCTGTATAAATGAGTACCTGGCTACAGACAGAGGTGGATATATGAACGAATAGTCTTAGTTCACAAATTGCTGCATGGCTGAATTCTTTCCAGAGAAGTTGAAATGGCGTTGGAATAAACAGGTCTGCCAGGGGGGTGAAATGTAAAGCACTTTGAGCAGTCCCAAGGACTGGATACCGAGCTATATAAGAATTTACCTTTACCTTTATAACAATCAGTCTTATTATTGGAATAATTCAGCCTGGAATGATTTATTGTGTACATATTGACTGAACTCAAGTATGGCATACTGGGTAGGATCATCAAATTATTGCAACCTCCAGTGACAACTAACAGCAAACAATAGGCATGCATACATGATAAAAACATATGTGCCATTTAGTATGGATTAAATCTACATTCACTCAGTAAGGATTTTTTGGGATGACTATGGCCGGATCCACACGGATTTGTTTCAAAGTAATTGAACATTTTTCATACAAAACCTGGTGGATTTTGTTTGATGTAGGTATATTTCAGAGCCTGATATGTGGCGATAAGCTGATAATGAGGCAAATTTACCTATCAATCAATTTCATCCAGCATATTTACATTCACTGCTCACTCCTGCAAGACAGCCTAGGCAATTTTGATCATATAATTCTAATCAACCTTTTGTTTCCAGTGTTAAGACAAAATGTCAGAACTAGAGCTCTGTGGAACTCACTTCCTGTTAGTGTTAAGTATGTAGGAACATAATATAACAACATTTCACTGTAAACAAAAACCCAACTTGTTTAAACTTGCTTATCCTCCATAGCTCCCCAGCGTACCAATCCAAAAACAACTGGAACTGCTTATCGATTAGGAACTGCTTAACCCCTTTTGAGGACTGGAGGATTTTAGCGCAATAGAGGTATTTTATATTGGATTGCCGCTTAACCAGAATTTATACAGACTTTCAAGTCAAAAATATCAAGTGACAACACAAATTAAATTGTACTGACTGTGTAAAGGCCTGAACACTGGTTGGCAGGCAGTCAGGTACTTACATCAGGCTGCTGCTTCTTGATCTCTTCAATCAGGTTCTTGCTGCGATAGTTCCAATCTAGAACACTGTCCTCGCAGCCAACGTAAAGGCTGCGGTGGTCTTCCAACAGGTTCTGGGCCAGCACATTGTATGTCGCCATTGTGAAGCCCAACTCACTGCCTTCTGTTGGCTTACTTGCCTTGCCACGGAACATGTCGTTGGCAAGGCGAGTGTAGGTCCAGCGTCGATGAAAGTTGCTGCTGCGACTGTTGCCGCTGCCTGCCCAGAGAGAGAGAGAGATGTTCTGGAGGATCTAACGCAAACTTCACACTTGAAGGTGTCATGCTTTCATTTAGGAGAACAAAGTTTGATCGTATTCATCGTACAACCGTGTGTTACATATAAACTAAATCTATTCTAGATAACATCTATACTGTCTAAATGTGGTTTAATAAGCCACAATATTGAAATATAATTTGACCGATATCTGATACCAAAATTGTCGTACATTAAAACACTTTTAGGCATCAAGATGTTAGAATAGATATACAGTGTAGTTATACAATATAACAAGATTTCATGATAACAATCAGATGCTGTAGCTCTTAGTTCACATTTCATGCCAGGGCTCGGGTGAATTAAAAAATGACTTGGAATTATTCAATTAAATTCCTGAATTTAAAATCAAAGATTTTCACCGAGCTGAATTTGAATTGAGGGGGCATTCCATGCTAAATCAATAAAAAACGGTGAAATTTACATGACCACCTTCAATTTTGATGAAATTTGGTGTGTTAGTTTATGTTCATAAGTCAATGTTCCCACCCAAATTTCAGGTCAATGTGACCTTCCTTTCCAGAGATAGAGGTCATCAAAGTTTGACCCGACCTTGACTACCTAACGACCTTCCAGGTGTTATAACTCCTCTCCTAGGTAACCTACAGATGTGATGTTAGTGTCATTTTAAAGCTCTGATAAATGTCTATCTGTGTAGACAATAAAACACAAAAAGAATGTTAAAAACATCTTGTTTTTTTAATATTTGACCTTTGACCTGACCTAGCAAAAATTATGTAACCTCAGATTTTGTTGATTTTTTTATGTTGAAGCATACATATTTGGCAATAATCACTGAAAGTTTTATCATGCGCATTGCAGTACTTTAAGAGTTATGGTATTGTAAATGCACTATCATCGCACGTCACTGTAGTCATGTGGTAAGAACGGAATGAGTCACATGATCTGTCAGTATGCAAATGGGGGCTGCCTTCCTAGAATGTGCTGTTTTGTTCTCTGCATATTCTCTGCCCATAAGGTAATTATCTGTATCTGTTGGTATACTTAATATTTGTATAAATAGTATGATGACATGTAGCTAGCGGAGATGTCAAAATAACATTTTATATACCTGATTTTTTTGGTAAATCACATGTACATGATACCTCACTGGACTGCCTCCTCCAGAAGTGCAATCAGTGTTCAAGTGTTGAGATCTTTCAAGAACTGCTGCTCAATGCTCAATGCATTTGACGAAATTGATAAACCAAAAGTGGACCACAACAGACAGATCAACGTTAGAAACCATCCATCAGTCAGTTGATGAATTCATTCAAAGTTTCACTGAACATCTCCAACATATCATCCTTCATGATTTCATTGAGAAAGTACAAACATCATACTATCAAGACCTGCGAGACAACATGCTGGGTGAAAAGGAGGTACTTGTGGGTGATTTTGCCGAGAACTTCACTTTTGTAATGCAAGATGAAGTCCAGTCATATCACTGGAACAATGCTCAAGCTACCATCCACCCATTTGTTTGTTACTGGTTGGAGAACGGAGTGTCAAAGCATGTGGCATGTGTTGCTGTCTCTGCCTGACACATGACACCATTACAGTCCATCTGTTTCAACATCTTCTGTTCCTTGAGGAGATGTTTGGAGAGAAGCCAAAGAAAGTGTTCTATTTCTCAGATGGTTGTGCAGGTCAATAAAAGAACTGTAAGAACTTCAAGAACTTGTGCCACCATTCTGTGGACTTTGGATTTGAAGCTGAATGGCTCTTTTTTGCCACTTCACACGGCAAGGGGCCATGCGATGGAGTTGGGGGATTACTGAAGAGGATGGCAACAAAGGCTAGTCTACAGAAACCTTATTAAGACCAGATCCAGACACCTCACCAGCTGTACAAGTTTGCAAAGCAAAATGTTCCCTCCTTAAATGTTGAATACTTCAGTCGGAGATTGGGAAGCTGAGGGAAACTGCTTGAGAGTCGCTTTGCAAAGGTGCGGACAGTGCTGGGGACCCGACAGTTTCGGGGACCCGACAGTTGCATTGCTTCCGTCATGTCATTGTTCAAAGTAAAAGTGAGTCAATTCTCGTCAAACCCGACAAGAAACCGTGACAGCTGAAGAACATGTCATTAGGTTTGAAGGGGTGAAGGGTTACATCACAGTTCAGTATGATGGATGGTGGTGGCTTGGAATGGTCACGTCCCAGGATCAGAGAGAAAGAGAGGTGGCTATTAACTTTCTCAATCCTCGTGGACCAGCGAGATCATTCACTTACCCCGAGCGACCTGATAACCTGGTGGTAAGCATGGGGGACATCCTAACCACTGCTCACACTACCACAACAACTGGAAGAACATAATACCTTGAAGAAAGAACACATGGCACAAGTGTCTGATGCACTGGAGGAATGGCTTCAGCATTCATTATGTGTGTGAAAAGGTGAGATAATAAATTGTTAATAATCCAGAAAAATTATCAATTTGTGGTCTTGAACACTGTCACTGAAAAGGGAATTGCTGTCAAAGTATGTTCAAATTGTCAACAATTATTGCCATGTATGGGTGCTACAATATATACAAATTTTACGAAAATCTGAGGTTACATGACTTTTGCAAGGTCAAGTCAAAGCTAAAACTTCTTTAATGTTTTCCACATTATTTAGTGTTTTATAGCATACAAGGATAGACACAAGTGTCTATCTTTGTACTCTATAAAACACGATGTTACATTTAAAATGTTATAACTCCTAAAGTATTGAAATGCGCATGATCAAACTTTCAATGATTATTGCCAAATATGTATGCTTTAACATATAAAAAAATCAACAAAATCTGAGGTTACATGATTTTTGCTAGGTCAGGTCAAAGGTCAAATATTAAACAAAAAACATGTTTTTCAAATTTTTGTGTGTGATTAATTATCTACACAAATAGACATTTATCAGAGCTTTAAAATGACACCAACATCACATATGTAGGTTACCTAGGAGAGGAGTTATAGCACCTGGAAGGTCGTGAGGTAGTCAAGGTCGGGTTAAACTTTGATGACCTCTATCTCTGGAAAGGAAGGTCAGGTTGAGCTGAAAATTGGTCGGTAAGATGGACTCATGAACATAAACGAACACACCAAGTTTCATCAAAATCGAAGACGGTCATGTAAATTGACTTGATATGGAATGCCCCTTGAACGATTTTGAGTAAGCTGAATTGGAATTGAAAGAAAATGAAGTGAACCTCATTTTCTTGTGCTGGTGCGCTACGATCTGGTTTTATTTCCAATTATGGTCCTAAATCCAACCCCAAAAGTGTACATGAACTCAGTCTTTGTAGCAACTGGGGGCAGCCGTGGCCTAGTGGTTAAGGTGTTGGACTCTAAATTCGAGGGTTGTGAGTTCAAGACCCACACTGGGCACGGTTCGTTTCATTTACCCTACTTTGCCTCAGTCTACTCAGCTGCAAATGAGTACAAACACTGTTTGGAAGGTACCTGCGATGGACTAGTGTCCCGTTCAGGAGAGTCAGTATAACTGCACTCTAAGTTGCTTCGCACTACAGAAACCAGGTTTAAGCACTGGCCATATAAGCCTTCATGGCTTCCTAAGGCGTAATGCCTGGGGGATGACTTTACCTTACCTTTACCTTTGTAGCAACTAACATACATTTGTACACCGTTTCAAGATCAGAGGTGAGAACATTTGTCCAAATTTTAACAAAGGGTCTGCCATGTGGCAATTGGAAAAAAAGAACTCAGTTTCTGCTCAAATCAAACTATGGTGAGGTGTGATGAGCTTACTCTGAAGTCAATACAGGTGGCAGCTCCTGCTCTAAGATAACATTTGTTGTCTGCCTGCACATATCTGAAACCATGCCCTTTGTGTGTGCTAGGAATGCTTGAAGCCAAAGCCACCCCAATGGGGCATCACAACAGTTAGTAATTGGCTTGCTACTCCTGCATTGTTTCATTGAGCAGGTATTTCTGAAACCATAAAATGATCAGCCTACTGGTCTTTACAATTACTAGCAGTTGGAATAACATGCAAACAAACCTGACATTTTGCAAGTTTGCAGCAATAGATGTAATAGAAAAGTTATAGACTATTATATATTACTTTAGGATCTATTACTTTTGAAAAAAGTTCCTCTAATACTATTGCAAGAAACGGTCTATTACAATTACATATTAATATTATCCCATGCGTTTGGGTTGGAGAAACTCCCATAGAATTAATTTGGAATTGATTAAATTGAATTGAAAGGAATTTGAATTGATTAAATGGAATTGACCCCAGCCCTGTCTCATGCCACAACATGATGAACAACAAATTAGCCACATAACTACTTGCTAGTAGTAACAGCATTCAGTATCACTATCAATGTAGTATGAAAGCAGTTCTAAGCGTTTGTTTACAGGAAATATATAAATTTAATCTTATGACAAGTCACGGTGTGAATAGTAAACCAACCATTATTAATTCAATAATCTCATTAGACCAACATCTTAACATAGAAGTTAATAAGATTTTACTTGTTTTAACACGCATCAGAGTTAATAGTTAAAAATGGTACAAGGAATAAATATGATAACCCTGTGCCAGCAAAAAAAAAAATATATACAAAGTGGGTTACGCTAGAGAATAAAATATATTTTATTTAACAGTTAATAAATCGACTAAACCGTGGTTTTAATGTTTGTGTTAATTTTGCACAAATACCTTTATCATTGCCACTGCAGTCTGTATCTCTGCCGCCGCGGCTGTATGGCACATCTACACCTTTACCATCGCCACTATGGTCAGAGTCTCTCCCACCACGCCTGTGTGGCATACCAAATCCACATTTCCCATCACGACTACGGTCCGAGTTTCTGTCGCGACTGCGGTCCGAGTCTCTCTCGCGACTGCGGTCCGAGTCTCTCCTGCCATGCCTCCGTGGCGTACCAAAACCACATCTTTCAACTATCTGGCCTGATCCGAGATCCGGTCTTGAATATTTTTCTTGCCTATCACGCCAGTCAGATCTGTTCGCTTGACGTTTGGGACACTTTGATTCTGTTTGGTAGCAGCTGCGTCCACATGTATGTCTCATGTCACTCCAGCCTGCACTGGCCGGTAGAATCTGCATTGTAGGGATCAACCAGTTATTCTGGTAACCCGCCATGGTGTGATACTGCATGCTGGGACTGAGCATGCTTGCAGCACTCCCTATTGGAGCTGCAGTATAGCATCCATTATTGCCAGCATTGTAGTGAGCACTGCTGTTATCGGCACTGGAGCATAAAGGCCAAATATCGCTGTAGAAACATTCATTTGATCCGGCCGGTACAGAATCAATAGATGGTGCGACATCACTACTGGTGGACTGTGTGGTTTCAGGAGGGGGAGTTGGATCGTCCAGATCCTTCTTCTCTACTTCAGAATCCATACTTTCTGCTTCGAGTGACGATGCTCCTATGTTCTCTGATGCCATACTGTCACTACCTTCGTCTGCCATGTATTTGGAGTAGCTGGGATAGAATGGTCGTTGCTTGGCTCCCCAGTTCAGTCCATGAGAGAATCTGACAAGGTAACCACCTCTCCCAAAACCAGCCAGCTTGTTTTGTTGGTCATTAGCTGTTTTGTCATGTGACTGTATTTTTGACCATGATTTCTTGAGTTGCGTTGCTATGTGACAGGTTTCCTGGTTGTGACGGAAATTCGTTGTTACTAGCCTGAAACTGAAACCAACACAGTCACAGTTCAGAAACATATAGCCAATGCTCGCAACCAACTATAAGCTGGATGGATCGCTCACATTCACCAATTTAAAGTTGTTAACAAGGAAACAAAATAGAAATATAGGATACTGCCCCGTGGTCGTGATACGGGCATTACGTATACAGCTACCCGGCTACGGTCGGCGTCGTGACTACGTGGGTCGTGACGTCTACTGCTGTGCCGTCTACGAACGTAGACTGAGACTCGAAAAGTTCGGTTACCAAAAGTTCCTTACAAGTTGTGCATTTTCTAACATGTTATTGTTAAAAGTAGAACATTTTACAGAAACAACCGACAAGAGACTACATCGAACGGCATTGCGTGTATCCCCGTGAGTGGCTAAGTTCGAGGAACATTTGTTTTACAAGAAAAGGTTCAAAGAATTAACCGGAACTTGGAATCCGCACCGGCAAAATGGGATAGCTATATCCCCACACTGGCGACAAGTACATTACCCGTCCTTACGAAAACAGAAATTACGGACCACCAACAACCACCGATTTAAGCATACAAGCAAAGAATCCATGAAATGCCAAAATCCCGGAAGATAAGTATGTGTGTGCAGTTATCTAAAGTGATATGATGACATGTATGCTTCTTTTTGTAGTTTTTGTAGTTTGCTGTTTCTTATGACAACACCAGTTTGTTTGACTAAGCATCCGTAACCGTAAGATGGCGCCACTTCACTTTGTAAACAAAATAATATTCGTTATTAAATCACTTTTCAATCATTTTAATGGTATCTTGGTTTCGTGTGTACGTGCGTGACAGTGTATGTATGTGTGCGCGTGCGTCCGTGCGCGTGGCGTGTGTGAGTGCGTGCGTGCGTGCGTACGTACGATCCGTGCGTGTGTGCGTGCGTGCGAGCGTGCGCGCGCGTTGCGTGCGAGATCAAACGATTCAGAAACTGCATACAATGCACTTGCAATACCCGTGCAAGCAAAATGCACACTCCATTTTATAGACTGTCTAACGTGGATTATTTTTTTGAAGTACAGTGCAACTTAAGTAAATGACAACAGTATATAGCGTCTTAGGAAACGAACACATGCTTTGTAACATTTATTATCATTCATGGGCAACGTATTCTTGTCCTCCAGTAGTAGATGTAACATCTGCACTCTGTAGTCGCACCACAGTATTTGTACATCCCGGACGAAAACGGTTGCTATCCATCTCACCTATTCCAATGATATTAATATTGCCACATATTTCACGGTCTACGATCTCTGAACATAATTGCAAGCAACGTAGACATTGTAACAGCACGCAACGTCACGACTATAAGTTAATGTCCGAAGAACGACGCGATGATCTTTGTCTCGAGCTGTATGGAGTTAGAGGAAATACTCGCACCATTCCTTCAAACAATTGTAGCATTCATTCGCTTGTCTGATGTTCGCGCAGCAAGCATCGCAGATCCAACACTGGAACTTCCAGCGGTTTTGCTTCAGCACCAAGAACATGCCAAGTACGGTAGAGGCCTGGAATATAGCAGTGAAGTGAAGTGAAATTTATTTGTTTAGATCGTACATGTGCATATAATATGCAACATATAGTGAAACAACAGTGTGTACATATTTACAGTGTAATAATAAACTGAGTTTATATGATCCAGGAGGCCTGCACTAAGACCTCAAACATCGCTATCATACAGGCCTCCCTATATAGGCTGTGGCTATGTATAGTGCTGTAATTGTTACAATAAAAAATGTGCTAACAACAATAAAAAAAACTAACAGTGCTATTAGTACTAACAATACTGATGATGATAATTATAATAATAAATGTTTGCAGTTCAAACAATGTAAAAACAGCAATAATGATACAAAAGTTCTAAAATATTTCAATCACAAATTGTACAATTACATACTATATATTAGTTTCAGTGGACATTTTCATTGAGTGTTTAAATCAGTTATGAGTTAATCCAGTAAGTTTTGGTGTTCGTTTAGTATTCTTTCATGAGTTAAGACGAAGTGGGTAGGTGGGTGGGTGGGTTTTATTTTGATAATAGACAATAGTAGTAATATTATCTGAAAACCTAGTATAACGTACGTTACATTCCATGCATTTCTAGATTTCAGCTGGCATATTATTTTTGCAGATATAGCAGTTTTTAGCATTACATTATGTGTCGTATTTATTTATAATATATTTTTTGGTGTAATTTACAAAGCCCTGGTAGGAATGGGTGTTAATTTTCTCCATGACAATTTTTTGAAGATAGTAATTGTGGTATTATATGTCTGATGCAAAGGTGGTAATATATTGTATTTAATAGTTTAGTTTTATATGTATGTCACAGTTACAGTTTTGGGGAAAATTATTTATTGTATCGGCAAAGCATTGTGGGGCCCATCGTTGTCTTTTTGGCCTAGATGATACCTTTTCGTCAGCAATGAACATGTCTTTAACATATTCTGGAACGGTTCCATTTTTATATCTGTAGAACAACTTCATGCATGACAGTTTAAAGAGGTCGCCTGCTTTTAAAAGTTCAAGTTCGTTAAGTAAAGGTAGATAGACCTAATTGCTTGTTTTTGTAATTTATTTATCCATGTGTAAATTTTACAGCCCCATGTTAGTATACCATAAATTAGATGTGACATAACTAGCGAAGACTATATTATCTATATTATTAGGATGTACACTGGTACATAGTGTTTTAATCTAGAGAGAATTCCACATATCCTTGATAATTTGTTGGCTATAAACTTTTGCTGAGGCGATCATGTTAAGTTTGAGTCAATTACGATTCTAAGAAATTTAAATTGTGTCACCCGTTCAATTGGCATATTATTGATTTTAATGTTGGGTACTTCGCTGTTCTTTATTGTCTCTGTTTACAGTAAAAAAGCATCAGTTTGTTTTCTCGGCATTCAAGGACAATTTTGTTTATTGCTAACCAGTCTGTTATTTTAGCCAATTCTGAATTTATGTTGTTGGATGTATTCGAGTTATTAGTTTGGTCGGTTGTAAAGGTACTTAGTGTGCTCAGCAAGGTGGTGTCATCTGCAACGTTATTGGGGAAGGCAGTGTTAGTTGAGCCACTGGGTTAGTTGAGCCACCCATATTTCCCAGGAAATTACAGCAGCGACAGTTACATGGTACCACACAGTCACAACGGTCAGAAAATGTGAGTTAAAATCATGTTTTTTCCCGAAACATTTGGTGATTTGTGATTAATATCTACTGGAATGTAAACTGTCAATGCATGTGACCAGATTTCGTTGTCTGTGTAATTACAAAGGTTTAGCTATGCACAGGAAAAAATATTATTTTCATAGCTTCGCACATTAATGGTAAAGTTAATTAAAAAGCTTAATTGTCGAAACGGGGCATGGGCAAGTTGAACCACCGAAGGCCCAATGGAGGGTTACTTGAGAACGAAGACGAGTGTTATTTACCCGAAAATACACCAAGGAATACATTTTCCCGAACAAATTGGGACATCGGATAACTAAAAGGCAACATATTAGCGCTTAGTTACACTTGGTTGCGATTGGCCTATATAAGTCCATATTAATTAAGCGTGTCGACTTAATAATTAAGCGTGTAGACTTGTGAGAGACGTGTTGTACCCATTGGGTAGATGTGTTGGCTGAGCTGTTATGAAAGTTTTGTAAAAGGCCTACGTAAATTATACAAATAAAGCATTTACCCAACTTACCCTACACTGTGGCTCAACTTACTCCACACCAAGTGTTAGTTAATCCAGCTTACTAACCATATTTGAATCAGCTACATGTACTTATCTATGCACACTAGATTGGTATCTTGGTATATATCTAGCGGTTGCTAGATCATTGATGCATATTAAAAATAATAATGGTCCTAGAATTGAACCTTGGGGGACTCCATTAGTTATTGTTTTTAAAGATGATTTTATATTGTTGAATTCTACATACTGCTGTCTGTGTAGTAGATAGTTTTTAAACCATTATAATACAGTGTTTCTTATGTAATAATGTTCTTGTTTGTTGAGAAGGTTTGTATGATCAAATGCATCCAAAACCTTTTGACAGATCTAGAAATACTGCCCTTTTTGCCAAGGTTTATGTATATTCGGTCAATTAATTCAGATATAGCCAGTTCAGTAGAATATTCATCTCTGAAGCAATTGGGGTTAAGTTAGGTTTACTTTAGGTCTTCGCGCTATTCGCACTGTATTCCAATCCTTCTCCTTTTCCTACGTGACATAAAGTTAAACTATTATTTGATTGATGTACTTTATACGCAACAGTTGAGAATAAACGCATTGCACTGAACTGAAGTGCAACTATGTCGTTCACAAGTGATTGTATACTAACAACGTTCTTGTATGAGTAGCTTGTGTGTAACCTGCTGCCAGTAAAGCCTTAACAAGTACAAACAATGCGAAGGCGAATGTCCCCGGCCAAGATGGCTTACTCACGTGCGTAAACCCTGCAGCGACCAGTCTTTGGCCAAGGATTTTATCAATACCGGACAATTGAAACACGTCTTTGTTGCCCATCGGTTCACTGACAAAGACTCGGAGCTTTTGCGAAGCTGATTGCCCAGCTGGAAACATATAAATATACCAAGTTGTCATCGACATCGTAGATAATGTGAAGTGTTAGTTCCGACGTAATTTCTTTAAATGCTCCACTAATGATGGGTTATAATTATAAATCTATTTCAATCATTTTCTGACGTCTAAATGCATTGGCAGTCAACGTAATTTCTTTAAATGCTCCACTAATGCTGGGTTATAATTATATATCTATTTCAATCGTTTTCTGACGTCTAAATGCATTGGCAGTCAAAACTATTCTGGTACACAATGGTTAGTGGTTGATTTTTACGAATTACATACGTACCTTGGTAATTGGACATTGCTAAAATAACCCCAAACAGTTCTACCCAAACCCGGACGGAAAGTTCCCTTCTCTTTGTTGAAACGAACGTATTACGTCATTGATGACGTATTGCAGCGTTCGGCATTCCGTATGTACGGATGCGGCATGCGGATGCGGCATGCGGTATGCGATAACAAATGGCTATAGTGGGAATTCATAGGATTGATTCCACGTGTGCGGATGCGTTTTGTCGTGCGGATACGGAGGCGCCAAATCGAATAGCTCCATGTAGCGATTCAAATCGTACCCGCACACGAATCGGACAGGAAATTCTCAGGAGTGACGTGAATATAGAGGTATTATCCCAAGTTTCAAAATGGCAGCGTAGGAAAGAATATATTGATAAGGACTAGGATTGAACCATGCCGTCACGAAAACTACCAATAGCTCAAATAGAAGTTATGGTGAAAGAAGTGCGTCATAATCCTATTTTATACGACCCCAAGTGTGTAGAGCATAAAGACGCTCAGAAAGTTCACAACACGTGGAGCAGTATCTACATTATGATGGCACGGCAATGGTGTCGAAGAAGCTAGC
Organism: Lamellibrachia luymesi; assembly: GCA_009193005.1. NCBI lineage: Eukaryota > Metazoa > Annelida > Polychaeta > Sabellida > Siboglinidae > Lamellibrachia > Lamellibrachia luymesi. The sequence goes on from SDWI01002299.1 coordinate 41,815, forward strand.
TCACGATGGTAGGTACTACGTATAAGCACTACCTAAGACTTCCTGCGACAGTTGAGTTGAGCAAAAACGGTAAACCAGAAGCGGAAAGAGAAATAAAACGCACTGCGTTCCGCACGCATGGAATCACGCAAAACGCATTCCGCATGACGCATCCGCAGTAGTAGACGTAAGGATCTGACCAAGCAAATCCGGAGGCCATGTGTCTGAACGACTTCCGGTTGCGCGCGCAGCGCACCAGAGCGCCCCCTGGCGGCTATGGGAACACCAAAAACCGTGCGCAGCGCCCCCTAGCGGCTTTATGAGTATCTAAAGGTAACCAGTAGCCATCGATAGTGGACATAGGATATACCTTAATAATAATACATCACCCACCCCCACCCCACCACAACACCTGACCCTGACCGTGACGGAGTGACCAATACCCCGAGTCCGAGTGGCGAGCTAATACTAACTGGACGCCCTAACGACTGGAGTTAACTGTAAGCCCAAGCATTTATTCAGCTGTGAGCCATAGTGCGAGATCAAAGGATGCCAATCGGAACAATGTAGCAATGCAGCCGAGCTTATCAGTGAAAAAAACAGCAACAATGTTGCAAGTACAGTATTGATGTGGGACTGAGGCATAGCCAGTATATAGTAGGCGGTAGACATAAGACGTCATAAAATGAAAACTATAATGCGATGATGTAATATTTATTATTTAGCCGACATGCATGGCTACATTTTATCCGCTGGATGATGGAAATCTGACCGTTCATTAAAGAAATTGTAGCAGGGTGAAAATTGACTATGTGTATAATATGTACACACACGCAGTGGGAACGAGAACTCAACACAAGACGGGAATACATATCAGCTCAAGCAAAATTTAATATATATGAAAAACGAAGTACAGTACAATGGGAATATATATATATATATATATATATATATATTTAAAACATTATTTTAAAACATTAGAAGTATATATATAGAATTGTAAACATTAGAAGTATAGAAGTTAAACATATATTATGTGCGTGTGGATAAGTACACGTTCATGTAGCATTATTGAATGCTGACAACAGATTTCGCCGAATCTGACATGGCATCATATTGCGTCGAATGCGGCAGGTTAGTCGGAGCGGCGCCAGCACACGTCGGCGTCGACGCTGTAACGGGGACACGTAATCGTGTGATGGTGTGACGGAGCGACGCAGCAGCTCTGTCATGACACCCAACCAGACCCTCCGATGTTCGAGGAAGGCTGCTCCTATGTTGCATTCGTCGTCCCAGGAATCCGGTTGGATGTCATGGACGGTGTCATTATGTCGGTAGCCGAAGGTGTGTTGCAATTCGGAGAGGACGTGAGTAGTGGAGGATAGGGTTTTAAACCTCTAATTCCGGAGCACACGATCACGAATCACTTCCGGTTGCGCGCGCATCCAATCAGAGCGCTCCCTGACGGTTGTAGGAACACCACAAACCTTGCGCAGCGCCTCCTAGCGACCGTAGCGTGACCTAATCTCGGCGTAGCGACCGTTTCCGAACCTCTATATCCGAGCCGATGTGGTAATCGGCGTCAAGCATGTTGTTGTTGTAACTATATACCTAGTAGACTACGAACGGCTGCGTTGTGTTGTTAGCCAAAGCATTGAGGTCTGAATCTTAGCAGTTCGCAGGAAATAGGCGTGTGGAAAATGACAGTACGAAGGTAATGTATAAATACGATGTATGGAGACTTGTAATATATTTGTGACCTCTCGATACGGACTGAATCGATTGAAATATATCCGAGCCGATGTGGTAATCGGCGTCAAGCATGTTGTTGTTGTTGTAACTCGATACCTAGTAGATTACGAACGGCTGCGTTGTGTTGTAGGCTAAAGCATTGAGGTCTGAATCTTAGCAGTTCGCAGGAAATAGGCGTGTGGAAACTGACAGTACGAAGGTAATGTATAAATACGATGTATGGAGACTTGTAATATATTTGTGACCTCTCGATACGGACTGAATCGATTGAAACTTTCGTTAATACGAGCGTGTGAGAAAAGTAACTTTTATTTTTAAATAGCGTTAGACCAATGCATGTTGTTGTTGTTGTTGTTTTAAAATAGCGTTAGATCAATGCATGTTGTTGTAACTCGATACCTAACCGAAACAGAGGACTCGTTTTTAAATAGCGTTAAATCACAGCGTAGACCGATGCATGTTGTTGTAACTCGACACCTAGCCGAAACAGTGGACTCGTTTTTTTTAAGTAGACAGCTGCGTTCTGTTGTAGGCTGAAGTGGCTGGTTGGAATGCGAGAACGATAGCGTACGAACAAACAACATACATGTATTAACGATGCAAAACAAAACAAATTTAATACTAGAAAAGATACAAGTTAATTCATTTTTTTATTTTAAATTTATTTATTTATTTATTTTTTATAATTTTTTTTAAATTTATTTTATTTTTTTAAAACTTGCGGATGTTGTCGAAATATTCGCAATGGAGCAGCGTGTTGCAAGCGGTTGGATTTTTGCGATGTATTAAGAACGACCGTGTAATAAAAGTATATTGTTGCTATTT
>SDWI01002300.1:0-44277 GCA_009193005.1 Lamellibrachia luymesi
TTCCAGGAAGCATAACAAACGACTATTGGGACTCCCTGTACATTAACTTTATACTTCAGAAACACAGCGCTTAGCAAACCTATTCTACACGATTGAAATTAATTACCCCCACCCAGTTGATTACCCCTTGTTACCCAATACAAGTGCCAACTACCTCACATTCCTGAAACACACAAAAGGACATGGTTAAATATACACGTTCTTAGGCTAAACACTATGAAAACTACGGTATTATTCCAACTCTGCACCATGCAAGAGGGGGCAAAGTCGGAATAATCATTTTGTTTGGATTAGCTAACGCCATGTGACGTGAGCATGACCGAGGCCGGTGAATTTATCAAAAGGAAACGTGGACCAGCTGCTGTTTATGTCACGAATTCAGCAAAGAAAAGAAGTGACAATCTATGCAAGAAGTGACAATCTCCACCCACGAAGACCGAACTTCATTGTTTTTGTTGGACAACTCTGACAAGTAAGTGTAGTTATCTTCAGTCGACATATTTTGGCTGATCAGTGTTTTATGTTAATAGAATTGTGTTTTTAATCATGTATGTGTACATATGCAATGTGATAACACTGGTAAATGTAAATTGTTTTGTACATTTTATTTATAATGTAAGAAGTTTCTGAAAAATAGCATAGCAATATTGAGGGAATAATGTTCATGACCAATTTTCTTATTTCAGCCCATCATTTGTACCATCACCCATCATGGCCAGTGGAGGACTGAGCTGCCTTGCCAGAGAAGCAGTTTCAGCAGAGCTGTGGGAGTGAAGCTATAGTGACAGTGATGCCAATGAATATGAGTTTGGAGAACAGTTCTCGGATGATGATGAGTAAGTAGATAAATGTTTTGTCTTCTTTGGTGGGTAGATATTACTTATATATACAGCCATGATGTTTGTTTTTATTTTCATGAGTGTGTGTTTTGCCTCACAACATGCTTATTTCACTTTATAGGGTAGGTAGGTCTGAATTTTGTTCTGGTTTTAAACCTCTTCCATTGCTATGAGTCCAGATGGAATGACACACATCTGTCTGTTGCTCAAGTGATATCTTATCTCTCAGGCCCAATACTACTAGTAGTGTGCCTATCGATGTACAGCCCCAAATATTTCACCAAATAAAGGCAATCAGAACCTATTGTTTCTTTAAATCTGGTAAAATCCCCTAGTTCTTAGAAACAACAGTTCAATGAGCCCTGCCCTCAAGTATTGTGATTCAAAACATTGGGTTACCAATATGCTTTTTAGATATTGTACGTATACGGAGGGATCACTGATACATTTTACAGACAATATGAAGTATGTTGTGCGTGTTTGTGTGATTCTCTAGTCGCTAGCACAACATTTTTGCATTGTGCCTGTAAAAATGCATTTTATTTCTTGTTATGAATTTATGAAGACAACTGTGCACAAGAAGCAGAAGGCAAGGCACCCATAAAACATTCACTGGACATCTGGCACGTTGCCGTCCAAAAAATTGCCAAATTAGTTTTGTTTGTTATGTATTGTAGTTTTCGTTTGTGTGAGATGTTTCGTAAGATCTGATCTTGATAACAAATATAACACAGAATAAAAGAACGTCACCAAACAAAACATATAGCTGATATCTTAATATAGGGCACAGTCCTGTTGATTAATGTTTTTAAAATAAAATACTGTTGAACCTAACATGTTCATATGTTTTAATATATTCAAATATAATGTTGTGAAAATACATAATGTCATGATTTCATAATTTTATTTATTTGACAGGCTGCATGTGAATATTCAACAACTAATCCATCTAACAAGTTATTTTGTGATGATGCCAAAATAAGAACAAAACAGAGTAACTGTTTTGTTTTTATTTTGGTGTGATAACGACTTAAATGATGTGGTACAAAAACAGATAATCATTGGAACTTATTATGTTTTTTGTTTCCTTCTCTCAGGTACCAGAGGATGTGCCACAGACAAAACATGAACTGGTCAGCAGGTCAGAAAAACGAGAAGAAAACCTACAAATATGTGCCGGAAACTGTTGAAAGAATTGTCAATATGCAATTGGATGATGAGCAATCATTGTACAGGAGAGCGGAACGTGGCGAACATGATCCCAGGAACACCGCATCAAACATTATGAATATAGGACCCATTCCTGTACCATCAACTTCCCGGTTTTATTGATGAACTGTGAATGGACTTTTAATTTGTTGAATTTCTTCAGTCTTATGATATTGACATCCAGTTCATGTGTTTGTAAAGGTTGATATCAGGAAACAATATGATACAATATCCTGAAAATGGACATGTGAATCTTGGTACTTATTTACTTACTGGGCCATTGTTTAACAATTCACATTTTGTTAATAATGCTGCAATTTGGGCGGCTACTGGTGAGGCCTATAGTAAAGTTAACATCAAAACAGGTAGGCAGCAACTCTTGATTATGTTCATGATAAAAAAGAAGTGTAGATTAAAAGGTGTCCAAAAAGAGACAACATTTTGATTGATTATAAAACACACCTGTGAATGTACCTAAATTAATTAGCCAAATTTGTTTTGTTTGAAACCGGTGTATAGCCCAAATTCATCAGGGAATTCATTCCTGATCTTCCACACACAACAGGATGGAATCACCCTATGATCACCCGCTGATAATTTCTTGTGTAACCACATGATGAACATGTTCACATGATGAACATGTTCACATGATGAACATGCAGTATGACCCATGATAGAGAGATTTGTTTTTGTTAGCCTCTTCCTTTTCAGCCAGAATGTAATTTCTGAAACTATTATGCAGTGCAATGTTGAAAGGGTTTAGACAGGGTTGTTTGATTTAAATCGCTCCAAAAAAAATCATTGATTTATGATTTTTTTACTTCCGTTTTTTTTTATCGCTGATTCATATGAATTTAACACAAATAATTGTTTACAAGCATCGAGATCAACAAAGTTTTGTGTGTTTTTTAATACAAAAGCACAAAGTGTGCACAAATCATGATTTTTTCAATCCTGGGTTTAGAAGAAAATACCAATGATGGCCTATAGCCAAACACTTGGATGGCGCCTTCTTACAAAAGTTTCTCTCGGCAGCTGTTGGCGATTGTCGCGTACCTACAGAAAGTCAGAATGTAAGCTATCGTTACAATACAATACCAAATGCAATAACTTACCTGAAGGAAATCTGGTTAAAGCTGCTCCCCCCAAAAAGTGACCAAATGCTACCGAGTCCGAGTGTATGACTACGATATTATGTCCGAGTTTGAGTTTATATACCCGCCGCGCGGCGCAGGCCGTTACGCGAACACTGTGGAACGCCACTTGCGGAAGGGCAGCTTTAACCACATTTCTGTTTAAAGGCTGGTCGCGGAATGGCCCGCACCGTGGGTATATAAACTCGGACTCCATAGCATTTGGCCACTTTTATAATATGTTAACCAGATTTCCTTCAGGTAAGTTATTGCATTTGGTATTGTATTGTAACGATAGCTTACATTCTAACTTTCTGTAGGTATGCGACAATCGGCCCACATATTATAAATATCGGCGACCAGTAACCTTGTCTCGTCGTTGTTGGGCGCGTGCGAAAGAGTCGATTCTCACAAAGTTCGAAATTAGCTAGCCAGATTCATTCGAATGAATCAGTTGTAACACCAGTTGTCCAGGTATCGTCTTGATTAGAGATTTATTCGACAGCAAGTCACTTAACATACATTTCACAATCATATAAAATCGTCATCCTGACACATCGGTGCACCGTTATGAGGCGCCGTAGTGGCCAAAAGGGTGATGGAACGGCAAAACCTGTTAAGTCCTGCAAGAACCGTCGAGTTCTGCGAGAACCATCGAGTTCTGTCTGCGTGAACCATCAAGTTCTGCAAGAACTTGATTCCTGCAAGAACATGATTATGTAGATCACATGTTTGTGTGATGGAAACAGAGCAGAGTTGCAACACAGAGCAAGGTAGTGGTGGAGGGGTGACACTTGATGAACAAGTAGATGTCACGGAGCTAGCAGTGTTCAACGAGAATGTTGGTTATTTCTGGATCCACCTGGATCAACTTTCTCCTCTTCAATGGCATATTGCTTGGTGACCTAGGGGTGGGGCGCTTTCATTTCCTTGCAAATTTCTCTGTCTGTTGTAAAGGCAATACATAACTATATATAAATGGATTGATAAGTTTACATTTACTGAATATTGTAAAATTTTTACATATTAACATACAATACACAATTAAGATGTTAACAAGTGCAGTCTGTATATTTCATGCCAAATTAGGAAGTTGATACTGACATTGCTAATTTATTCATGGGGTAATGATAAAAAGCTTGTTACGCTGTATATTAAACCTCTGTGTGTAAGCATGCCCCTAATTAGCTAGCGAGGGGTTACTAAACTTATGACTGTCAGTTTGCCATGCCTTAAAAAGTGCTACGTCACTGTGTTACTCACTTGGGATGGCGAAGCAGTGGTCGTCTATAGGATCTGGGTGTTCATCAGTTGGACCGTTCCTCCCAATAAAATGCAAAGAGCGTTTGTGTGTGTGTGTTTGGTAACGTTGTCAGTACCAAAATTGTCCCATTTGCACGCTCTGAGCCACCGTTCGCATTTTCCACAGTCCATGTGTGGCATCAGAAACGGTACGAATGTCTTTCAATGTTGAAAGAAATTGAAAGGATACTTAACCTCGAATTAAAATCATTAAGGCTAGAAGAAAACAAGTATGACAATCTCTTGTAATGATATCAATGTAGAAGCCAAGTCAAATGTTAGATATCTAGGTCTCACTTTTGAACAGGACATGACTAGTTCATGTATGGGAAAAACAGTAGTCAAGAATGTAAATGCTAAATTAAAGTTTTTATATAGGAAAGGTGCTTTCTTTGCTATAACGGAGAGAAGAATATTGTGCACAGCATTATTACAGCCACACTTTGATTATGCGTGTAATGCGTAGTACAGGAGTTTAGACACAGCAATCAAGAATGAATTGCAGACAGCCCAGAATAATATAATTAGGTATCTCTTCAAATAGGATTATAGGTTTTAGTGATTTCAAGAAAGCGAATTATCTAGACGTAAAAAGAAGAGTCGACATTCTTGCGCTTAGTGTAATGTATAATGTTTTTAATAATGCAGCTCCCTCTTACATGTGTGATATGAATAGAATCAGTCATCTGTATAAAACACGTGGAAGTAATGCATCCTATGTTGTGCTTCATGTCAAGGGTCAGGGTTATAAATCTTAAATTTAATGGAATTAAAATGTGGAATGAACTTCAAATAAATTTTAAAACGATTCAAACAAAATATATGTTTAAAAAAGAACGTAAGACCATTTTAATAAATAGAATGAAGGGAATGAATGAAAGTGAATTTGTATATTAGTATGTTGTTTTAGTTGATTTAGTCATTTATATGTTGATATCATTTGTCTCAACTCTTGTTGCTTGTTTGCATTTTTTTAAAGGTCCACTATTGAAATAAGATGAATGCACTTGTGCAATTTCTTTTAGTGCTTCTTTTTTGTGGCATTTTTACATGTATATGTACTGTTATGTGTTATAAATAAAATATATCATCATCATCATCAAGTATTATTTGGAAGTCCAACTCGTACCAAAAGTATAGAGTAAGGTGGGGCAAAATGCCCTCGGATCAGGACATCAGATGCTGAGAAAAGAATCCTTTCATCTATGTGTTCTAGATAATCTAGTTCATTATCTTAACTACATTGCTTGTGTTGAAAATGTTAATTCATACCTAGTCTCTGAAAAAAGGTTGTACCATTGTAGTTGAGGTCATATCGTGGGACATGAGACCCACTGATGGGGTAATACATCCAGAAATGCGTATTTGCAATACTATAATTTCTTTATTTGAATATTGTAGTCATATATCACCCGCAACCGATACATTTATACAACTGCTACAGTCACATTTGAATATTCTATATTATTAACTTCTTTTGTATCAGTTTCCCGTAGCAACTGTACATAGTTCTACTTTGGTAAGGAGACTAAGGACATCTTTAATATAAATTAGTTTGTGACTCTGTATGCATATATGTGTGTGTGTGCATGAGATGTTTTCGATGTCAGTTTGATTATTATAACCTTGAACTTGGTTAATGTAATGTAGAATTTTAGACAAAGGTCACTCAGTTGGATTTTACAGAGGTCTACGATTACAATATGTCCGCTCCCTCCCTCCGTTAATCACCCTACATGGCTAGTCTCCTGTATCTTTCAAATATCCCTAGGCAGCTCAGATCATCAGTGCCTAAAACAAAACTTAACTTGGGCAAACGTGCTTTCTCTGTTGCTGCGCCTAGAGTCTGGAATGAACCCCCATCACTTTGAAAACATCTCAAACTATAGCTATCTTCTGAAAAAAATGCATTTCCACCATATATCTTGGTTGTCCCTCGTTCTGATAATGACTTTTGCACGTCCCAGTTCATGATTATGCTTAATGATTTTGTCTTGTTGCGCCTCTGAACACGGGTTCCTGAGGATATAGGCACCATATAAGTTATTACTGTAAACACAATAATACAATAACATTAAAAAATATGTTTACTATGGGAAATTTAGTAATGGTCAATGACGACATTGCTTTTAAGTCTCAGTAGAGCTCAATAACTCAACCATTCTACATTCATTGGCCACTTTCACTTCATCTTCAACTCAGTTGCTTTGTTAAAAATATTTGGTTCATCCCTGAAAGGGACATATGCAAACAAAACCGATTGTATTTACTCAGTGTTTTGCTAAGGGGGCTTAATGCTGAAAAAAATCTGCCAAGAATTGCAGTTCTAGAATAAAATTTTTGTTTTAAGCTCGTGGTAGAAAATACATAAATAAAACAATGCAAGGCATATTATAAGAAGTTGTTGCTCTCCTCTTCTCCATGCAGTCCAGGGTGAGGGTGGCATCGATGTTGTTCCTCAGTTGTTTAGTTTTCTTCCGTCACTGATCCGGCTTCACTGCTGTTTTCACCACCTGTCTCCACTCTGCCCATGTCTTGGTCTCCACTCTCTCCCACTTCTTCCAAATCTCTCTTCACGCAGTCCTCCCATCTCTATCACAGCCTTCCTCTTCTCCTTCTATACCCTCCACTCTGAGCCCATGCACTCTCCTTGTTAAACATTCCCTTCCATTCATTCCACATATTTACTCTTTTCATTCCTGCCATTCTTCCCAGCCAGTTATTTTTGCAAACTTAGACTTTCTCTTGTTGTAAGATATCTTCTTTAAGAAAGAAAACTTGAATGACATCTTGGACTATGACAATTCCAGCCACCTGTTCTCCTGAAAGTGTTCAGTTCATGTAGAATTGCTGTACTGTTAGTGTTACCACACACATCACTGCTTGCAACACCTTCACAGCTGGCACAAACAGTGAAGGATGCTTATCGCTGTTCATTATGAAAGAGAAGGCCAACTCGCTCCAAAAGTCTGTTTCTGTCTTCCTCACCGTGCTGAATGTACATTCACTGGCACTATTTAACATCTGTGTGCCGAGGAGAGCCAGCAGTACCTTTGTTAATAGGCAGGCTGGCCGTGTCATCCCAGAAGGATACGTACTTCAGTAAGCTGCTGTCTTCGTCCAGCTGAACTCTGGCCGAAATGCAACATCCTGGTCTTCTGGTATCATGTGACATTGTGAGCATGTGACATTGTGAGCATCTTTCTCACAGACTGCATTGTGCCATGTCTTCCTCTTACTGGCTCCAAGCAATGCATGGAAATTCAGACGACCAACCTTCTTTGCATTTTGCATTTTCTTTTCAGAGCAATATTAAAAAAACTTGTCACCAGTGTAGCTCAAATCCAAATGCAATCATTTATTTTGAGTGGTCTAGGCAAGTTTGAACTAAAATTGTGCTGTGCTCTATAAGCAAAACACAGTGTCAGTTCCAAGAAAATGTGGGACACTTGCTTTAATAATAATAATATATAATAAACACTGTATTTATGCATTGTATCCAGAGTAAGACCTTGCTCAGAGTGTTTACATTTCATTAAAATGCTAAATATATGTATGATATGTATAAAAAAACACACATGATGAGCAATTGTCCCCTTATTTAATTTCCTTAGTGAGGAACTGTCTGGTGAGCAAATGTCCACGGACTATCATCCTAAGTGGTTCTTTTACATCCCCAATATTATTAACCTACTAATCTTTGAGGTATTAGTTTCTGACACTGTTCCATCAGAAATACCTGAACTCCAACCCCGGACCACAATGGGACATTTACCTCGGACATTCATATGTTATCTTAATTTGAGTGTGCTGTTATATTCAAATGATTATTATATTCAAATTTTACTTGTCAATACTAATTCTGGATTTTTTCTTTGCAGTGACATTGCAAGTGGTTTCATTAGTGGCATCTTAACTGGGACTGGTTGTATGATTGAACCATAGAATTCCTGAAGGATAACATTACATTCGCTTTCTTTGATTCAAATTTAGTGATCATTTACTACTACTACTCTCAAGACTACACGTGACATAACTAGTAGTCATTGGAGGCAGACAAGGACTGCACAAGAAACAACTGCCGTGTCAACTTGTGTCAGTCAGTTGATCAGACCAGTGTTGAACAATACAAGCGAGAACACTTATAAAGGCTACTGCTGTGACATCACCTAATATATTTCCAGTGAAAATGGATTCATATTTCAAGAGAGTAGTGAATGGACCACCACTTGGAGGGAATGAGGAAATGCAGTACGAGGGTGTGCGTCTAAAAACCTTCAATCATTGGCCCAACTGGGCGGCTGTATGGCCGGCACTGCTGGCCAGGGCCGGCTTCTATTACACTGGCACAGCAGACGAAGTGGCCTGTTTCTGCTGCAGCGGTCGACTGAAGACTTGGGAAGCAGGAGACTCACCTCTGACTGAACACAAACGCTTCTTTCCTCAGTGTCAGTTTGTGACTGGACGAGACACAAGGAATGTGCCACTGGGGGAGCCACCGGGCCAGGGTAGTCATACCTGCAACCCCCATGCACCATCCGACTACTACAGAAGTCTGGCAAGCTACGCTGGACATAACAGACCATCATCAAGTTTGGCTCTGGAAGCTCAAGTCCAGCAACAGCCTCCATATAGAGGTCAACATGAGAGTTTGCTGACCACATCAGCACCAGATGGACCGATCAGACAACACATGCTGGCTGATGGGACACATGCACTCACAGATCGCAGTTTCAGCATGGAACAGCTGCAGGACATGAAGCTGGAGAGCAAGAGACTGGAGAGCTTCACAAACTGGCCAACCATCGCCTACGTACGCCCAGAGAATCTTGCCAAGGCCGGCCTCTACTACCTTGGCATTGCAGACCGAGTGAAATGTGCATTCTGCAATGGCATCTTGCAAAACTGGAAACTGGGAGATGAGCCAGAGATGGTACATCGGAGTTTCTTCCCAAATTGTGCATTCTTCATAGATGCCTGGGCAGCAAGAAATGTGACGTTTGATGAGGAGCGAGATAACAACCAGCAGGCCGCACAGGTGAGTTTCTTATTGACACATTGTAATTTTACATGCATCTGTGTATGTATTCAACTTGTGTGAAGGGCTGGTTATATGCATGAACTTTTCAAGCATTGGTGGGTTTGAAACTAATTTTATTATTGCAGTAAATGTATAATGTTGCATGAAATGTGTATATAAGGAAGGCAAGTTTGTTTCTCAAAATAGTTACATTTTTAATGTCATCATTTCATTGAAATTAAACTTGTCAACCTAATTCCAGCTTTATGAAAGTTGTCCCCTTTAACAGTGTGTTTACTGTCTAATGAGTTGGTCTCTATACAATGGAGTCGTGTTTTAGAACGTGGTCGCCAATCCAACACCAAGTTCAGAGCTGGGAGTTGTCACAGAGAGCCCCATACATCAAAACTACGCCGTTGAAGCAGACCGTATGTCTACATTCAGACAACGGCCTCGTGACTCGAACCAGTCTCCCGAGGCCCTTGCTGGTGCTGGCTTCTACACAGGTAGGCCCGTCTCTAGACCTCTCTGGCAGTCACCAAGTGCTCAGGCTTCCTGTTCAGATTAATACAACCCACATATTCAATCTGTATTTAAAACAGGCTCAACTTCGTTTTGATTAAAATTCAATTTTGCTGCATTCATTGTAAGATTCTATGCAATTTGTGGCATTCATGTAAGCTCTGAAGCTGTTTGTGCCTTTCGTCGAGTTAGTGGGTCACTGTTTCACATGTTTACAGTTTGTTTCGAAAGTTGGTATTTTATGCAGCATTTAAAGAGAGGTGGTCTGATCGTTAAAAAAACGTGTTATTTTGAAATCATGTTATATAGTTCAAACTATATCCAATCTAACATATACCGACTGGCCAAATGACAATTGAAGGATTGAAAAAAGGCATGAATTATTATGTTATATATTTATTTTACAATTATTTAATAAGAAAATGTTGGTGTGCATTTAATATCATAATAATATTAATATTTACCTGTATGAGCATTTCTGTGTTTTAGGCCAAATGTTGACATTTGGCCTTGATAATAAGCAAATTTGTCATTGTAAATTATATTACCAACAGTTCATAATTACTTAAATTTAACACACGAAAATTGCAAAACATCATGTCTCATGTCTGGGGTGATTGAGTTCTTGGTTTATGTTTGTGTATTGTTAGCATGTATGTCTGCCTTCACCATATTCAGAGGTGCCAAGTAACATTACACCACAAAAAGTGCTAGATCTACCACTCATGATGTGAGGGTGGAATATAAAGACCCGGATGCTGCAGGCCTCATACTATGGTTCTGGCAGAAGACTTTCTATTTTCATAGTAGGTTTACTTTCTTAATGGTGCATTTCTAGTTGATTTAACAAGATTTGCCATCCAACCCGCCCTCCTGAGATATGTGTCAACCTTGTTTTTAAACGTATTCACGCTGCTAGCAGTTATACAATCCATAGACAATTTGTTCTGTTCATTTATTGTCCAATGTGAGAACGAGTACTTCGTGATATCCAATCTACACTGATCCTTTACTAATTTTACCTCATGTCCTTTAGTTCTGCTATCTTTCTTGAGTGCGAAAAACATATTTCTATCAATATTTTCTTACCCATTCAGTATCTTAAAAACTTCAGTCTGATCTCCTCTTAACCTCCTTTTCGCAAGTGTTGTTAAACCACATTCTTTCAGACGTTGTTCATAACTAAGGTCTCTCAGTTCTGGAATAATATACATATACATTCAAGAGTACCTATATCCTTCTTACGATATTGTCTACATGCTTGTATACAGTATTCTAAATGAGGTCTAACTATTGCTTTAAATAGAGGTATAATTAGTTTTTTCCTTGTATTTTATGCTTCTCCTAATCAACCCAAGAATTTGATTACCCTTTGAAGCTGCAATACCACATTGCTCTGAAACGTTCATATCAGCACGTATTGTAACTCCTAAGTCCCCTTCTTTTACAGTAGTACACAGAACAGTATCTCCCATTTTATAGTTTACAATATATTAAAATTTATTTTAATTATATTAAAAACAATACCAACAATAAATAAATATAGTCCAAATAATCCTACCATAAATAATATAATACAAAATTAAATGGATATATGTAATAAAAAATAATAATAAAAGCATATAAAAATCTTCACATCAGCATATCATAAAAAAGCTGTTTATACTGCGGCAGTGTCTTCGCTGTTCTCACTGAATAATATTAATAGCAGTAACGTTAATAATACATATTTTAATTTGATTAGGTGGTGTAGTAATCAGATAAGACATACATGTGGTGATATCAAGCATTGGCAAATGGTCGCATATACATTATAAATTAGAAGAAGAATAAATAAATAAATGTGCACACAAGAAACCAAATGTGGTGGAATATAGTAATATTCAGTTAGAGCGCCGTATCCCCGTTCAAAAACTTTTAAAGTTATTTTATTTTTTATTTTGAATGCAAGATGGAATTATATTCCAGATAAGAGGACCTTTACATAACAAACTGTGTAATGATCTTGCAGTAGAGCTGGTGATATGTGAAGTTTGTCTGTTTCGTGATTGTGAATGAAAAATGTCACAAAGAATGGAAATAATTGTATGTAAGTTTTGCAACTTGATTTGGTAAATATCACGCAATTTTATAAAATTTAAACATGTAAAGAATGGGTGAGAGTGAGGGATTATTTCTAGTATTCCTGACAACAGATGGTAGCAATTTGGATATCGTACTGTAACACAACAATAAAATGCAGGCTGCAGAAATTACCTTGGGAAATAAAAAAGTTTATTTTCCCATTTTTTTACACTCGGTATACCCATTGTCCTTCTCCCTATCATTGTCCTTCTCCATATCATTGTCCTTCTCCCTATCATTCTTGAATTTTGATAATCTGTACCAATGTGTCTACATATGCAACAAATTTCAGAATTGTTCCTTGTAAACTTATCAAATTAGAGGCACCTGAAAACAGGTCAAAATAACCGTGATTTTGGGTGCTTGTGCTTTGTTCACACCATAGGGCATTACAGACATAATATGCAATAAAATGCTTAGTTTTTGTAGAAGTTCTGAAGTATAGCCATTGGTTAAATTGTAAGTAAATTCTGAGACATTTTTTTTTTAAATGTGTTGCTTTGACATGGAATTAATTACCCATATACAAGTATGTGTGTAATTCAAGGCATGCCTAATTCTATATTTCACAAAAGATTGCCTCAGTCAAGAAAATTAAATGTGCTGTCTTATTAACTTTTATTTCTTCACAGTTATCCATGGAACAGTCGCCAGTCGTATTCTGCGAAATGGGAACCGTAACGCAACGTTTAATTCAACTCAGAACCATGTGATGACAATAATAATATCTATGAAGGGATTAACAAATAGACAGTATACATGAAACAGATGGTAGACGTACATCTATGCTAGTAGTATAGTACTGTTGTACTGCTCCCATTTCACAGCCAACAGGGGATGGGGGGATTATTTTACAGATTACGGCTAAGGTCTCCATTTAATAGTAATCAAGACCATGCAACAATCCCAATTTACACATCTCTTTATTAAAGAAATACAATCTTAACACATGATAAGATAGCTGGCTTATAAAATAGTTGCAGCTAAGTAAAATTTAGAGCATCTTAAGGTGTATAATAACTTACAAAAAGAGCGTGCTATCTGCACATGTGCAACTCTAGCATGTACCCTGCCCAGGGGACTTCATCACAACCATCGACTTAAAACCCACCTGGAAGAAGACCTCTTCCCTCCAGTGTCCCTCCTTTTATACTGGGTGCCCTCTAGTGAGTAATTAAATGATGTGTGATGTCCTCCAGTGCCTAAATATATATATTAACCCTACTGGGATAGTACTGATATTGGATGATTAAATGTAGGCCCTAGCGTTGGCTTTGGCTGCTAGTAGCCTAGGGCTGGACCTAGCCGGAGACAAAACAAATAATTATATACCAACGTGTCGAGTAGAACTCCTGCCCCTTCGGCTTCACTGTATCGTTTTAGTTTTAAGACAGCCTTCATGCGACCCCAACATCCCTTTTGGTCTTTCAGTGTCACTCTTGTGGCCATTCTCGTTCTACTCAGCTCCATTTTTATCGTGGAACGCAACAGAATACTTACGTGCCTAGCTGTCAGCTGGATGTCAACAAATAAGTCGTGGGTAGGCGTGCCGTGATCACGTGATACACATATCAATAATGTTCGGCAAAGCAAGCTTCACCTAGGTTTACCACTGCGGTTTCGCACCATAAACAGTATTCAGTTCTAAATAGTAAACATGCAAACATGTATCTGACGTATTAAACGCATTTTAGCAGGCAGTACACTTTTTTATTCTAGTACCAAGAACACCATATTATTACATGAACAACAGACCGGCTCTTTTTAATGTGAACTATATCATAGCTACCATCAGTGCTGTTACCGACAATTTGCATGTCAATCAATCAACAGTGTTGCAACCATGCGGCCACCTTCCCTGCCCTCTCTCTCCCTTCCCTGCTCTCTCCTTCCCTACCCTCTCTCCCTTCCCTGCTTTTTCTCTCTCCCTTCCCTGCTCTCTTCCATGTTCTCTCCATTCCGTGCTCTATCTCTTCCTTCCCTGTTCTCTCTCCCTTCCATGCTCTCTCCCTACCTTTCCTCCTCCTTCCCCGCTCTCTCCGTAGCTTCCCTGCTCTCTCTCTTCCCCATTCTTTTTTTCTCTCTTTTCCCCTTCCTCTCTCTTCCTTCCCTGCTCTCTCCTGTGCTTTCTCCCTTCCTTGTTCTCTCTCCCCCCTTTCCCGTTCTTTCTCCACTATCTCTCCCTTCCCTGCTCTGCTCTCTCCCTTCCCTGCTCTCTTTCTCCCTTCCCTCATCTCCCTTCCCTGCTCTCTCCCTCCCCTCTCTCCCTTCCTTGCTCTCTCTCCCTCCCTTCCCCATTCTCTCTCCCTTCATAGCAGTTTTTGTCACTTCTCCCAGTCATGGCACTTTCTGTCACTTCTCGGATTTAAAGCTGAGACAAGCTGCAGATCAACGGCCGAGACTCGTCCCGGATCAATGGCGAAGACTCGTCCCAGATCAACAGCTGAGACTTGTCCGAGACTAACGGCCGAGACTCATCCCGGATCACCAGCAACTAGACTAGCATTGCCAACAACTAGACTACCAGTACTGGTGTCAACAGCTAGAATGTCTCTCTCTAGCAGAAGTAAGTTTCTACAATTAGTGCAGATATTTTGCCTGGGTTCAGAGTGGTTCATCTGTATACTCAATGTCAGTCAAATGTTAATTCAGTTCACCGCATATACAGACATTAAATGGACTTGATCTTGTGTCATGTAGCATAAGTGTGGGAATTATATTCATAGTACACTGTAACATCAACATAATCTAATATTTTCATGAAAGGTATGGAAGACAATTTGAAATGCTGCTAAAAATATGAGAAAATTTTTCAGATACATATTCTTTAGCCTGAGAATTATATTAAGAATTTTTTTTCAATAATGGTTATTTACTCCTACTACTTATTATCTGAATACTAAAATTAAATTGAATTATGGTCGAACCTCTCATTAAGGCAATCTTGGTGGAATCGCTGGGAGATTTCCAGAAATCTATCAAATCTCCCGGTCTCCTGCAAGTGAGAACAAAAAATCTCCCAGATTTCTATAATGAAACAAAATCATTTTTGCGTAGCCTCAGTTAACAAAAGATCGTCTCTTTTTACTCATGCCAACATCAACAGCAAGGGTTATTTCAATTAAGTGTTGTGCAGGCTGGTCAATTTAACATGATTGCCATCCCAAACAACAAGTTCCAGATGGCAAGTGGACAAGGAAACCATTGGCTTATCGAGAGTCCTACAATTTTATCATCTATGTATAGCCTGCCCTTATCAGATATCTGTCAATTCTAGTTTTAAACATATTCACACTACTAGCATTGACACAATTATTTGGCTATTTTAAACATTTCTATTTGGTCTCCTGGTCTCTAGTGTTGTCAAACCACATTCTAATAAGCCGCTTATATAACTAATGTCTCAATTCTGGAATAATTTTAGTTACTCTTCATTGTATTCTTTCTAGTATACATTATTCCAAATGTTGTCTAGCTATTGCTTTGTACAGGGGTACACTTAGCTGTTTCTCCTTATACATGATAGTTCTCCTAATTAGCCCTAGAATTTGATTTCATTTTGAAGCAGCAATCTCGCATTGCTCTGAAACTTTCATGTCACCACTAAATGTTACTCCTAGGTCCTTTTCATGTGTGGTTCTACCCAGTACAGCACCCCCCATTTTATATTCTTCGTCCATGTTTCCATGTCTTATGTGTATACATTTACACTTCCCAAAATTGAGTAATGTTTGTCATTGTTATAACCATTTAACTAATTTATCCAGATCATCCTGTAAACTTTGTTTATCTGTATCATTTGTAACTTCTCTGAATACTTTTGTGTCATCTGCAAATTTCAGTACTTTGCTAGATATGTCATCTTCCAAATCATTTATATATATATTAAAAACAGTATAGGGCCTAATACTGATCCCTCTGGTACCCCACTTAAAACAGATTTCCAGTTTGAAATTTCAACATCCACTATTACTCTCTGTCTTCTGTGTGTAAGCAACTTTTCTATCCAGTTGATTACATCATTACTTATACCACATAATTTGTGGTATCGGCATTTAGTTCAGTATTTCCTAGCATGTTATGAAGAAAAAAAATGAATAAATCAACTGACACGCTAGCCGCCCCAGCCACCTTAAGTGTCTTGAACAACCTTCTGTACTTACCAACGATGGCCAACATACCCTCCTTCTCGGCATTGTTCGTTCCCACATGCACGAGAACAGCACCTCCCATGCCACCACCCATGACATGTCCTGCCTTCTCTGCTATATCCTCTATTTTTGCCCCTGGTAAGCATACCATGATGTCTTCTTCTCTGTTTGCAATTTTGGCATTACAGAATCCTGTAGTGAAGGTTAAAGTGAAGGTGATATTAATCTGGAAGGTTTTTTCCCCATACAGAGATGATCGTGGAAGAGGGGTCATTCTGTAAATTGAGAATGGCTTACAGTCAGCACCATGTATAGAACTAAACACCACAGATTTTTAGTCGTCCGTATGGAGTACCATCACACTAAATAAATATTAGTTTAATGAACAAAGCAGTCGAGAAACATGACATATCTCACCTACTGATTTTTGGGGACTTCAGTTTGCCTGAAATTAACTGGAAGAGCTATTTGTTGAAAGCTGGTGATAACTCACTTCCAGCTAATTTTTTGGATGTAACACAGGACTTATTCCTGAAACAACATGTTGATTTTAACACATGATTTACGGAAGGAAATGAACCGTCAATGTTAGATTTAATTTTCACAAACGAGGATTATATGATCGAGAACCTAAAATGTATTGCTCCACTGGGGAAAAGTGATCATGTTGGATTGGTGTGGACATTCACTACATACTCGGCTATAGATACAAGAGTATATGGTAGGAAAATATATGATTACTGGAAAGCGAATATGGCAGCTATGAATGCAGGCTTTCATAATATTAAGTGGAAGAAGAAATGGAAACTAGGAGTAAACGTGAGATGGAAATACTTTAAGTTGAAAATTGAAGAGAAAGTGAAAAACAAATTAAGGGAAAGGAAGAAGCCAAACCCTAAAGCCCCTTGGAAAACTAAGAGAGTCTGTAGATCAGTAGAGAAACAGATTCTACTTTGGAGAAGTTATGAAAAAATTGGCAGGAACAAAGAATGTGAAGAATATAAGGCAAAGAAATAAAAACAATAGTATCCGGGGAAAAAGCACAAAGTTAGTCCGAAAAGAAGCTTTTGAAGAGAATGAAAGACAAACCAAAGCTTTTCTATAGCTATGTAAGAAGTAAGCAAAAGGTAAAACCAGTCATACCACATTTAAGAAAAGAGGCGGTGAAACCACAACAAATGACCAGGAAATAGCCGATGTTCGGGGGAAGTTCTTTGAATCAGTATTTACAAAGGAAGATGGTGATAATATTTTACCAGAATTTGAAAACAGAGTTCCAGAAAATAAGGTTTTAAACAAGATCAGATTTACTGAGCTAGATATATTTATAAAGTTACAGCAGTTAATTTAAAAGAAGACAAGGCTTGTGGTCCAGATGGTATTCATCCAAAGATATTGAAGGATTGTGCTGAAACTTTAGCTAAACCGATGTTTCTAATATTCACGGAATCATTGTCTAATAATGGCGTAGTACCATTAGATTGGAAATTGGCAAAAAAAGTCCAGTTTATGAGTCTATGGCTGGTAATTATAGACCAGTGAGTTTAACTTGTCTAGCCAGTAAACTGATGGAATCTTGTGTGAAGGATGCAATGTTAAAACATTTCTTAGAAAACAATTTAAATACCCCAGACCAACATGGTTTTACAAAGGGTCGTTCTTGCCTAACATATTTATTATAAACTTGAAAGTTGGACAGAAGAAGTGGATCAGGGAAATAGAGTTGACGTTATTTTCTTGGATTTTCAAAAAGCATTTGACAAGTCCCGAGAAAGAGGTTGTTGCAGAAACTATCTGCCTATGGAATACGAGGTAAAGTTTTAGAATGGATAGCTGATTTTCTAACAGATAAAAAATGCGAATTATGGTAAGAAGTGAATATTCTGAATGGTTTGTTGTCATTAGCAGGGTTCCCCAAGGATCATTATTGGGATCCATTCTCTTTTTAAATTATGTAAATGATATACCAGAGACAGTAAATAGCAATGTAAAAGTGTTTGCTGATGACACCAAAATATTCAGAACATTAAAAAACAAATCTGACTGCAAAATCTTACAAGCTGATTTATATAACTTAACTGAGTGGAGTAATAAATGAGTAATAAATATTATGAGGAGATTTAATTGAAACTTTTCAGTTGTTAACTAGGAAAGAGAACATAGACCTATATCAGAGGCCACACTAAAAAATTAAACAAACAACAATGTATGAAGCTATGCAGATGCCGATTTTTCAGTCAAAGTATGGAATTCCTTGATAAAAAATATTATATCTGCACCCTCTACTAACATTAAAAAAATAGAATAGATAAAAACTGGGTTAAGATATAGGCAAACTATAATGCTCATTATTTGTAAGTGTTTCATATGTCTTGTTAGACCCTTTATTGAATAACAATTGTAAATTATTTGGTAACAGCTTTTTGTTTGCTTTATATATTATGACAGCAATTTTTACTAAATCTTATAACTTTGATATATGCATTTCACAAAACAAGCCATTTGTATGATGGCAATAATCTACATTGCACACTTTCCTTATTGCTTTTTTCTGTAATAAACAGATGCATTCAGTATTTGTTTTGTAGGTATTTCCCCACACTTTGCAACAATATGACACATAAGACAGGAGTAGTGACTAGTACAACATCAAGCATGCATTTTTATCTAATAAATATTTTGCTTTGTGCATAATTGCAATACTTTTAGACAACTTGGATACTATCATGCTGACATGGTCTTTTCTGTTAAGCTTATGATTTATTAACACACTGAGAAATTTACTTACATATGCCATTTCAATGTCATTGATATTTACATTAATGTTGGATGTTTTCTTATAATGACTAAACAACATGAAATTAGTTTTTGACACATTAAGCGATAATTTATTAACTGCAAACCATGTACTTGGGTCATTTCCTGAACAAAAAATATTAGTGTCATCAGCAAAAAGTAAAAATTTAACACTGATGATGTATTACAGAATACAGATATCATTTATATATAGTATAAACAACTTAGGACCTAGTATTGACCTTTCACATAGTACATTTAATAAATCTAAATCATGATCTTCAATGCTGACATATTGTTGTCTGTTTTGAAAATAACTAGTATTTGAAATACTCCAATTACACAAATTCTCCCTCAGACAACTTAACACGTATGATAACAGTAAAGTACATTAAGGGGAGACATGGCAACTGGATAGGATTTTTTATTTGCATAGTTAGTGCACTTTTTATGCCCTAGCTGTAGAGTGGGTCTCACTGAGTAAAACAGACCCCCATTTTTATGTAAAAAAAGATGGCTGCTGTATTGTAGCCCATCTAAAAATGTACGACACGTAAAAAGTAATGTATTTTTTATTATAATACTTTTGGACTCATCATTGGCTTACTTAACTCTAGAACTTCTCTTAAGCATTTCCTATATTTCTTCTTATGAATTTAAGTTTTGATTTTTAAAATTCATTTGTCAACACATTTTATAAACTACCCCAAAGATATTGCACACACAAAGAAATCTTTTAGAATTTTCTGAGAATATGCAGGTGAACACAGCAATCCAAACTAGATGACCATATAATTTTTACTTCCAGAGCATCGTACTTTCTCGTTGCCAAAATGTAATTTCTTGTAAATAACCAGTAAAGATTGAATAACTGCATTGATTACATGGTACATGGAAGATCTATCTATAATGCTCTGGACCTCTTGTTACCAGACTTGTCTTCATTCCGTTGTCCTGTGTTGTGGAAGTACACATATTGATTGTACCTGTTTTGAAATTATATTATTTGAGAGTATTCAGTTATATAATGACAAATAAACTTACAACTGATTAATAGAGTTTACATGGAATATTGAACTAGTTTAAGAACAAAGTTTACTTGAAGGCATTATAGATAGTGTGGTAGAAATCTAAAAGTACATTGACAAATAAATGTGAAAGTTAAAATGACATAAGATACTTAAATAGTTGAAGAATAATATTTATCTTGCTGAAGGCATTAGATATCTTGAAGTCTTCAGTAAGAGTCAGTCAATGGAGAAACAGTAAACAGACTTTGACAAACTGTTCAGATCATCTCCTTGATGAAGTACTGTGTGTTTGTAGCCACACATCTGGATGAAGTCACTGATGTTGTGTCTGTAGTCTCTGGATTTCCTGCTGCAGGTCAGTGTAAGTATCGTGGCTGTATAAATATCGTCTAAACTCTCTATGTAAGTATTGTGGCTGTGTAAGTATCGTACCTATGTAAGTATCGTGGCTGTGTAAGCACCGTGGCTGTGTAAATATCATGTCTAAACTGTCTATGTAAGTATTGTGGCTGTGTAAATATCATGTCTAAACTGTCTGTAAGTATCATGGCTGTGTAAATGTCATGTCTAAACTGTCTATGTAAGTATCATGGCTGTGTAAATATCATGTCTAAAATGTCTATGTAAGTATCATGGCTGTGTAAATATCATGTCTAAATTGTCTATGTAAGTATTGTGGCTGTGTAAATATAATGTCTAAACTGTCTATGTAAGTATCATGGCTGTGTAAATATCATGTCTAAACTGTCTATGTAAGTATCATGGCTGTGTAAATATCATGTCTAAACTGTCTATGTAAGCGTCATGGCTGTGTAAGTACCATGGTTGCATTCTGTGTAAGTATCGTTTAATCAATACTTACATAGACATGATACTTACACAGACATGATGCTTACACAGACATGATACTTACACAGATATGATGCTTACACAGACATGATACTTACACAAACATGATATTTACACAGCCACTAACTCAAGCTAAATGCTGATAAAACGGAGGCTATTATATGGTTGCTTCACATAAAGAACAAAATCTCAGTGTTACACGTAGATATTAGTGATACCATCGTGCCTACCTTTACTGTGGCCAGGAATATTGGCATCTTCTTTGACCATACCCTTAGCACGATGAACCACGTGCAGCACATATGTAGCGTAGCATACTTCTATCCAGGCAGAATTTTTAATCTTCTGGATTGGAAAATCACAGAGATGATGATGGATAGTTATGTGATATCTCGCCTTGACAAATTAGATTTTATATATCTGACCATCTTCTCACCAAACTCTATAGAGTGCAAAATGCTGCAGCCCATCTCATAACCCGAACAAAGACATATGATCACATCAGATTAAAAGCTGAGACAAGCCACAGATCAACGGCCGTCTTGAAGTCTTCAGTAAGAGTCAGTCAATGGAGAAACAGTAATAGACTTTGACAAACTGTTCAGATCATCTCCTTGATGAAGTACTGTGTGTTTGTAGCCACACATCTAGATGAAGTCACTGATGTTGTGTGAGTAGTCTCTGAATTTCCACTCACTGCTGCTGGTCAGTGTAAGTATCGTGGCTGTATAAATATCATGTCTAAACTGTCTATGTAAATATTGTGGCTGTGTAAGTATCATGTCTAAACTGTCTATGTAAGTATTGTGGCTGTGTAAGTATCGTGGCTGTATAAATATCATGTCTAAACTGTCTATGTAAGTATTGTGGCTGTGTAAGTATTGTGGCTGTATAAATATCATGTCTAAACTGTCTATGTAAGTATTGTGGCTGTGTAAGCATTGTGGCTGTGTAAATATCATGTCTAAACTGTCTATCTAAGTATCGTGGCTGTGTAAATATCATGTCTAAACTGTCTATGTAAGTATCGTGGCTGTGTAAATATCATATATAAACTGTCTATGTAAGCGTCATGGCTGTGTATGTACCGTGGCTGCTTTCTGTGTAAGTATCGTATAATCAGTACTTACACAGACGTGATATTTACACAGACATGATACTTACACAGCCACTAACTCAGGCTAAATGCTGATAAAACGGAGGCTATTATGATATGTTTGCTTCACATCAAGATCAAAATCTCAGTGTCACACGTAGAAATCGATGATACCATCGTGCCTACCTTTACTGTGGCCGGGAATATTAGTGTCTTCTTTGACCATACCCTTAGCATGAAGAACCACGTGCAGCACATATGTAGCGTAGCATACTTCCATAGCATACTTCTATCCAGGCAGAATTCGGAATCTGTTGGATTGGAAAACTACAGAGATGATGGTGCATAGTTATGTGATATCACGCTTTGACAAATTAGATTTCATATATCTAACCATCTTCTCACCAGAAACTCCAGAAAGTACAAAATGCTACAGCCCATCTCATAACATGAACAAAGAAATATGATCACATCACATCTGTTCTGATCAACCTTCACTGGCCACCAATAAAACAGCGCATTGAATACAAACTACTCCTCATGTTCTGCAGCCTACACGGACGGGTTGGATCGGATCTTTTGACTCGCCACCATCCCACTTGCACACAATGCTCCGGTGACGCTCGCCTACTGGAGATCCCGCGCAGCAGGCTGTGTATTCAAGATGACAGAACATTCTCACATGCAGCTCTGCACCTCTGGAACAATCTGCAACTTGCCATACATGTCGCAGACTGTCAGAACAGCTTTAAGAAACAGCTTAAGACTCTTCTTTTTATACATGCTTTTTCTATTTAAATCTTGTTTATGTTCATTTTAGACTAGTTGTGGACTTATTTACTTACATTTTACGCACGTATTAGTATTAATTTTTAGCAGTTGCTTTCATGAGCTGTGTAATATATGCCTCTTTCCATGGCATGTAATTGTATACAACCAGATTATTCCGCCAGAATCTGAGCCATAACAGGTCATCAATGCGTGAACAAGGTCCGCAGTAGACGGGTCGAAACGTTGCATTCGTTTCAATGTTTGCTCCAAAGTAAGTGTAAAGAAACAGCTTTTGGTACCAGTGACATGGGTAAAATTTGTATAAAATTCTATTTGGAATGTGCTGTTTCTGCTGTATATTAATCATGTATAACGTGTGGCTGTTATGTTGCCTAGGAAACTTTGAACAAGCTGTAAGTATACCTTTGATATGTTTTGCATGGTTGTTTTAACTATGCGTTAGATAATAGTTATGTGCATTGCCATCTCACAAATACTCATGTCGTAGTGTGGTGTTGGGTAACTCAACATCCGGTAATAGCTAATCCACCATTGTTTGCATATAACAAATACAGAAAAAACAGTGTTTTTTTGTTTTGCTTGCTTTCCAGTTCCTTCACATTATGTTCTCTTCAATGTCATGTTGGGTTATATAGTATTATATTAATTGAGCAATCCATAAGTGGGTTTTTAATTTGCCCATTTTCACATAATTTTTTTATAGTTTTAAACACTTAAAAAAATTGTTAGTTGATGCAAAAAAATTCCACCGACAAAGAAACATATTGTGTTGTAAATGGTGTTATGTATTTGAAGTTTGAGAGAGAGATTGTCCATATAAAATGTCTTATGATAGATAGTGTATGGTTATCTATGGACCTAAACCTGTATTAACCTATTTTTGAAAAGGCAGACAAAATAATGGGATCATTTAGCATTCTATTAGATTTTCCTTACAGCTAAGCTCTTGGTTTTGGAAAAAGTGTATTTGATATTCCTCCTTTGTAAACTTCCCAGCTTATCCACTTACCTCAGGTGCCTCTATGCTTGTATGTGGTGTTCCAAATAAGTTACTGGAAGCTTGTGCTTTGTAAAGAGGTGTCATTAGTTTTTCTTTGTAGCTTGTGCTTTATAAAGGGGTGTAATTAGTTTCTTCCTTTGTATGTTGTTTCTGTATTTAACCCATGTATGGTTGTCTTATATGAAACTTAGTGTTACCCAAGTTCTCTCCTTTTGGTGTTTACATTCCATATTTGTTTTCTACTTTTATATTCCTGTACTCTGTCTATAAGTATTTACATATAAAAAAATTGCTAGATGTTCAGTTAATACAAATCTTCTCGTACATTTTTTGGAGGTCTTTAATAATCTGTAAATGTTTGAAGAACTTTTGCTATATAAACATATAAACATCATCACTAAATCAAACTTGGCAATTATGCTTATTAATAATTCACTAAGTACTTAAATGAAAGTTTGACTTAACTCTCTGTTATTTATTATATGCTTGAGACATATTTATATTGCACTTGTAACATACTTAGTACACTTGTAGAATACTTAATGTACTCGTAGCATATGGTACTAGCAGTGTATTTATAGTATACTTAATTGCACTTGTACATTTTGTGTCCATTGAGTGCATGTGTCATGTGTTTAAGGTGTTCCTGAAGTGCATGCAGCATGCTTTTAGATCCTTAGAATTACATATGACATGTAAAATGCACGTGGGTTGCTAAAATGCACTAGAAATAGTCTGCATGTGTAGAAGAAAATTAAAATGGTTGTGACTGTATGTTGTGCCTATCTCCTGCTAAGAGTGTTTCTTGAATAAAGAAATTGCAGTATCACAGCTTGTGTCTTTGTATTTTTTATGGTTGCCATCAGTAGTATATATTTCTACAATATTTGCTGAACCAATTGGTGAGCTAAGTAATTAAATAGAAATATTTTAGCTTGAGTAAATTGCAAACTTTAAAGCCTGATCATTTTTATGGTAAAATTATATAGTATAAACCTTTTCTATTCTAACATCTTGACTGGTTAGATGTGTTTTAATGAAGACAGTTTTTTATTATTCGACCTTATGTTTATGAATTAAAGAATATCAACCTTGTCATTCAGCATGCAATGTAACCGTATTTGCTCCGAAACAGATAAGGGACACAAAATACAGTTCATTAAAACACATTTAGGTGGCAAAACAATTCAAATGTTATATATAATATACTGCCATAATGTATTATGCAATATGCTTCATTTGTATAATAATATGGAATTGACTATTACTTTTACAAATGTATAACAACACTTCTCTCTGTCTCTCCATCTGTTAGCTTCACCTGTCTATGTGTCTTTCTTTCAACTTACAAATAAAATAACATCCGTAATGGATTACAGTAATTATATTTTACAACGCCACTGTGACCAGTAAGCAAACGTACTTTGATTTAAATGTTGGAATACTTTTCTTTGGCATCCACAAGAACAATGATGGGTACTGGCAGCAATGTTGAGGGGGAAGGGTGGATTGGCAGGAATGGGGAGGGGGAAGGGTAGACCAGCAGGAATGGGGAGAGGAAGGGTAGACCGGCAGGAATGGGGAGGGGGAAGGGTGGACTGGCAGGAATGGGGAGGGGGAAGGGTGGACTGGCAGGAATGGGGAGGGGGAAGGGTGCACTGGCAGGAATGAGGAGGAAGAAGGGTGCACTGGCAGGAATGAGGAGGGGGAAGGGTGCACTGGCAGGAATGGGGAGGGGGAAGGATGGACTGGCAGGAATGGGGAGAGGGGAGAGTGGACTGGCAGGAATGGGGAGAGGGAGGGTGGACTGGCAGGAATGGGGAGAGGGAAGGGTGGACTGACAGGAATATGGAGGGGGAAAGGTGGACTGGAGGAATGGGGAGGGGGACGGGTGGACTGGCAGGAATGGGGAGGGGGAAGGGTGGACTGACAGGAATATGGAGGGGGATGGGTGGACTGGCAGGAATATGGAGGGGGAAGGGTGGACTGGCAGGAATGGGGCAGGGAAGGGCAGAGTGTGCCCAGATGTAGTCTCACAATTGTGGACATTGTTGTTGATTGTAGTAGCGGTCTGCAGGTGAATCCCAGGTAAAAAAAAATTGGGAGTCAGTTTTCGAATGGTATATCGTGCAGATATTTCTGATTGGCCAAAATAGTCTAGCTCAGACTGGTCGCTAGAGGTGAGTAGCATATGACCGACTAGGAACACCAATTTTTAAGTACCTGTTGAGCTTTAGTTATTTTTGCATTACTATCATAATTGTAAAACACAGCTATTTCAGAGTTTTGATTAGGTTATTTTGTATATTACGAAGCAATGTTCTTTACAAGATGTGAATGAACAGCTGTAATTGAGGAAGATAAATCAGCTTAATTTGCCTCACTCCTAGTAGGGAAGGTGGAGAACCAGCTGCGATTTCAGAAACAATAAAGGACAGCCTGTGATAAGGAAGACTGTATAGTGAACAAAACCCAGAAAGTATAATGGTACTTTTACATTTGTATACAACATGCAGAAAGCTTTTGTCACCGAGACAACTTGTCAGGGATTTCTAAAATTGCAAAAAAAATTACAACAGTTATACAATACAATACTCGTTTATTTGAGCCCATCTATACAAGCATATTATACAATGTGGTGCAGATAACATATGTAATAAAGAGTCCGTATCGCATTTGAAAATTATTGTATTCATGAGTAGTTAATTTTGATTTGTAATCTCGGGGTCGTAAATTGTGTTATAATTATTATGGGCCAGGGAGACTCAAATTTGACTGCTATCATAGGAGCCACCTCCTTATTTATTAACTGAAACCATTAAATTATTTGTAGATCAATATTGTAGACACTTCTGTTATTCATTCAGTGTTCCATTGTTTAAGTTTGACAGCAATGCATCAGAGATAGCAGGGTGGATTATTTTCCAGGTAGAAATATGATTAGCAAGAAAGAAAGTGTACAATTATTCAGTGTTTTGTCAAATATAGCAGTTTGAAAACCTACATTGCTCTTGGTAATTCAGTAGATAATGATTCTTTACGTAATACATCTGTGTGAATCCTTGTAGACTGAATTAATACATTGGTTTTGACTGAATTCGGAACACTATTTACCAAGATTGGGACGTTAATTCGTAGTTTTTAGCAAATTCGTGTGTTCTATTGAGGTGGATGTCATTTTTACCACACGTATGGTGGTCATGAATGCTAATGTTTGGTTGAAGATATATCAGTAGTGGATGATGCTTAAGTTTATGATACAATTTCAATTCTTGCACTTGTAATTAAGATGTCTTTTATTTTTAATACTTTGAACTTCTTGAATAATGGTTCTGAATGTGTGTTGTATTTGCTCACATTTATTAACCGAAGTGCCATGTTTTGAATCTACATTATTCTTTCATATTTATAGCCCCATGCCAAAATACAATAAGTAGTGTGAGGTAGTAGCAAGTGTATTGTACAATAGTAATTTAATTTGTGTTGGTAAAAAAATGTTGTGTTTATTTAAATTTCCTAAAGTTTTGGAACATTTATTGGAAAACCTGTCACCATCGTTTTTCCAATTTAGGTTTTCATTTACTGTCAAGCCTAAAAAGTAAAAAAAAATTACTTTCAATTTGTACACCGTTGATGTTTATTTGTAAATGATCAAGTGTTTTATTATCTGTTTTATGAATTATATACTTGGATTTATTCACATTGAGGGATAGTTGATTTATGCATAGCTAATCGTTAATGTTATGTAATTCATTATTGATTAGAATGTCAATGCTTTCATTGATTCAATTTGATTAAATACTTATAGTGTCGTTGATAGATGTGTATCATCTGCATACATGATACTGTTTTTATTTATTACTAGCCTTTGGTAAATCGTTTGTATATATTATGAAGAGTAAAGGGCCAAGGATAGACCCTTGTGGTACACCTAGTTATATTTAGCATTTCTTGGTTGACATCATTGACAGATACTTACTGTTTATGGTTTTCTAGATAGCTTTTAAATAAAGCAAGTGCTACGCCATTGATTCCGTAATAATAATTTTTTTTTAACAAAATGACATGGTCTAATGTATCAAAAGCTTTGGATAGATCTAGAAATATATTGAGTGGAGCTTCACTATTGTCTAAAGCCATAATTGTTCTGTCAACTAATTCCAATACCACTGGTTTCAAGGATGGATAAAATATTTTGAGTGGATTACTGTCCACTATTACTATTGTCTAAAGCCATAATTGTTCTGTCAACTAATTCCAATACCACTGGTTTCAAGGATGGATAAAATATTTTGAGTGGATTACTGTCCACTATTACTATTGTCTAAAGCCATAATTGTTCTGTCAACTAATTCCAATACCGCTGGTTTCAAGGATGGATAAAACATTTCATCTTTAAAGACGTTGAATATGAAATATTTCATGCATCCATGAAACCGCAGACATGTCCATGGTTACGGCAGATAAACGCTCACTGTGTCGCGGATTAGTGCACGGCAAATGGGGCAGGGTGGGGCGCACTTGGAACAACAACAGAGATGTCCGCAAAGAAGAGAATCTTCTCTTCATTATACATACTATTTTGCACTGCAGTCGCTAGTCGTCTTGTCACTTCTGGTTTCATCTCTGTGAATGCACAAATATGCATCATCAAAGAAGTTTACATCTATTTTGTCACATTTCTGACAGGTTGTGATGCTATTAAGTGAATACAGTAAAGCTTCTATTATTATAAGATCATTTAGCTATAGCATTACTGCAGCGTATTTACAGTCATGTCTCGTTTATCCATTCTTGGAAAATCCGTTTTCTTCAGTAATCTGCATGTTGTTATGGGAACAATTAGGACACGCTATGAATTGCTTAATTATTCCATGTTTTACTAATCTGCACATTTTGTTAATCCAGCCAAAACCACTGGAAAACAAAGTGTGCGAATAAACAAGACTTCAATGTAAAACCAACTCGGAAATCAAACCTTAACGACAAGCTTAATATTTCTCATCCTTTCCTATTGGAGATGTCTATCACAGTTGCTGAGGCCACTTAATTGAAACTAAACATTCAACAGCAAATTATGCTGTTTGCATTTCAGGATTGTGTAATGACACACTTTTACCTCAACTGTACGGTGTTTCGAGGTCTCGTTCAACTAGCCAGCCTTTTGAGAACATTATCACCAAGCCAACCTTTATATGCTGGCATTGAGGGTGGTCACTGCCAGGGTGCATGTCGTCCTCAAAGGTTTTTTTACGTCCCCAATTAAATGAGATGGGACTGACATTAGCGTGATCATCCGAGTCACAAGAGATACACAGTCCCAATGTTGAGAGCCAGGTTTTTACACCAAACGTACCTATGCCCGGTCCATGTCTTGAACTCATAGCGGATGTGCTAACCACTACACTACTGCCCCTCTAAGTAGCAATCCAACAATTAAATGCTTGTGCCGGGGTGGATGTCTCCGGTGCTTCGCCTGAACTGGCTGCACCAGGCGATTTATTCTTCTTTCTCTGATTTTTACTTAAAAATACAAACAACTGCATGTTTTCTCTGTCTACATCTCATTCCCCCAATATTAACTCTGTTATACTATACAACAAATTTTTAAAAATCAACTCACTTAGCTCTTAGACTAGTGTAATAGAAACATTAATTTTACATATGCGCACACGTACAAACACACAGTATAGTTACAACTGATAGGTCTCCTACAAGAACAAACACACAGTATAGTTACAACTGATAGGTCTCCCACAAGAACAAACACACAGTATAGTTACAACTGATAGGTCTCCCACAAGAACAAACACAGTATAGTTACAACTGATAGGTCTCCTACAAGAACAGAAGAAACAACTGAATATACTTGTATTTTAACCAGTGGTTGGCAAAAACCTGTTTTTTTTCTCACCAAACTGCAAAAATGAGCCAACCCTGGGCAGGGGTATCCACCTCTTGCTGGGAGGGTATTGGGGTCAACCCCAAACAAATACAAAAATTTGCAGAATGCATTTCTGAGAAATAACTTTCAATTTCTGGGCTGACACAGGGGGGCCTAAAGCTACATCAACATTAAAGTATTCATACACTTTCAATCCACCATATCTGGCAGAGTTTGAATTCGACTTCGTTTGGATTTGTCTTGGTTTTGAAACTTGGTGTTTCCTGTTAATGGTAGTCTAACTTGGACACATACTGACAAATACATGCATAACATAATATTTAATTTGCAGAAAACAATACACATATACATGACAATCCATGCTTATTCATACAATATGTGGGGGAAATATTGTAACAGATTAAATGAATATCAGCAATTACTAACACAAACACATTGTGAAAACTATTCCACCCTACACAGCACACACTGTATAACAATAACATTTACAATTAAAAACTTCCATTATCCATTGAGGAGAATGTTAGTGCAACATCTGAACATAATATATCTACCAGTCATCCACCAATGGCTAAAGAAAGACAGGAAGCTAAAACAAATGGAAGAACTTGCTCCAACCAGCAGTTCTGGTAATTCAACAAGTTGATTTGTGACAATATTGCATGATTTCCACATTATAAGACATCTCTTTACAGACTGACTCGGTGTTTCACACCAAAGGAGTCTTCTAAAACACAGTTCAAGTTTAACTATCATCAGGTTTCAGTTTTTCAGCTGTTAGGCTTAATTAAGCACATTAAATGGTCATTCAGCAAACTGTGCATATGACCAGATGTTTTAATATCTCAATCGTACTTATCAAAGTGAGAACACATAACTGAAATTTATTTGTAGAAAAGATAGAATATGTATTATACTGCAAACAAAGTAATTTTTATTGCAAAAGGGATAAACTGAAGCTAACTAGTTATTAGCATTTAATTAAACGTACCTTTGAACTAGATAGCAGAAACTAGGGGAGAAAGATATATCTGCTGCACAGGCAGAAAATATTTCTGCCGTAAGGAAACCTGCCAACCCGGTGAGTGTTCGTCATAAGTAAGGAAACTGTATATGAGCAGAGGTAACATGTTTTAATATCATAATTATCAATGTGCAAACAGTCCTAAAATTTATTTCTAGAAAAAGCAGAATATGTCAACGCAAAACAAATGGGATACACTTTAACTAAATCGATATATTAATTAAACATACTTTTGAACTACAGTAATTGAAAAACATGCATTTACAAGAAAAAACATAGTAGCAGATTATACGTAGATCTCTTTGTGCCATGACCAATTACAGCAACCAACTTTAATTGTATTTTGTCATAACAAATCTTGCTTGCTAAAGTGTAGCAACAAACTTATTCAACAGCTTTCTGTAATGCTTTAAAAATAAATTTAAACTTCTACATTCAGTAGTGATATTGTTTAGTGTTCCAGAGGTATACGTCACTGATTGATGAACACGAAGTTTTCATATTAGTTCTTAAATTACATTTGTGTGTGTACAGTGTTGCTCTTTTGGCACACGCAGTCAAAGATTTCTTCAAATGCAGAGAAAGACCAATTAAACACCTAAAAATAATTACATTCTTAATTCTAACAAATCTGGAAAACTATTTCCCAGTATACCTGGGCAGTACACACGATAAGGCAAGACCAGAGAAAAGAACAACATATACATTCCCTGAGTATCATGTGTTTAACTTGCCTCGTACATAACACCAGAGATATCTGAACATGTTTGTTTTACGGAATGTACCAATATTATGATGTTTCCAATCTATCAACAGAAGAGTGACATAAATATTTTTTTAATGTTTGCAAGATTCAGAGACAATTTATTCACAGCAAACCAATTACACCCTTTATTAAGTTTACTGTTTATTACACATTATAGTTTGAGCAGATCACTATCAGAAATGAATATGCTTGTATCATGTATAAATAATTCACATTTTAGAAGTAAATGACACATTGCAAGCCTTGTTTATATAATAGACGATATGTAAATTCAGGTCTCTATGCCAGATGTGCTATAATTAGTGTCAACATATAATTTATTGCATCTGGTCTTTTAAGTAACACTGAAGTGACACACATTTAAGTGTTACCCCACAGACACTACAAAAGTCACAACTGTTAGCAGACAGTGATAAACTGCATGAAAATCATTTAAGTATGACCACATCAATAATGATACATATGATATCTATAGGGGTCACACATCTCGTCAGCTGCCATGTTGGTTTGCCTACAAATGCTCACTTCCGGCCCCCAATGACACGATGCCCGCTGTCGCATTTCTCACAAACACATTTGGAATTAAAACAGAACAAACAATAACACTATTATGTATTAAAACTAGCATGTGATAATACTAATACCAGTGGTTTATTTTATAATGACGTACATTTTATGGGTTATGGTGTGCACAACTTTGGAGCCAGAAGTGCATTATCTTGTCAAATATCGCCCAGAAATAAGAATCACTAGTGTCCCCTACTGAAGTACTCAAATAATTTATTCTTCCACTGTAGTCTAATATTAAAAAAAATAGAGATTGGTCTATAATTTGTAAAATTTGTTTTTCACTGAAACACCGGTACTTACATGGTATTTACATGGGTAATATATTTTTAAACAATATTCGTTCTTCACACTATAGTATATTGCAATCAGTAGAGTTGTTGAGTTGGGGAGCCAACCTCCCACCTGTTTTGAGGGCCACTTTCCCACCTACCGATTTTGAGTCCACCTCCCACCTATTTTGAGGCCAACCTCCCATTTACGGCCACCCCCCCCCCATTAATGACAACGAATTTGGCAACAGAATGGTAATACTCAAATGAATGGTTCTGCTTATTAATTATCACATTTTACATTTATATTAATTATCATGATTTACATTCTGTTGCTGTTACTCTAACAGCTTGTCTTTTCAGCAAATCTTAGAATAAAAATTTTAAGGTACAACTCCAAGGAATATGTGCAGCACACATCATTTGAGTGATCTCTCTCCAGTGTGAGTATGCACATGAACCCGTAAATAATTTACGGGTTCATGTGCATACTCACACTGGAGAGAGAGTACATTAAATGTACTACCACATGAAAACTGTGCCCCACATGCCACATTTGAGGGGTTTCCTTCCAGTGTATGTGCATGATCCCTTAAAGTACTGCATGCAAATTGTGCACCACGTGTAACATTTGAAGGGTTTCTCTCCAGTGTGAGTACACATATGAACCCCTAAAGTGCCATTCTGTGCAAACTGTGCACCACGTGTCACATTTGAAGGGTTACTCTCCAGTGTGGGTACGCATATGAACTCTTAAATTACTATTGCATGCAAGTTGTGCACCACATGTAGCACATTTGAAGGGTTTCTCTCNTATTAATTAAACATACTTTTGAACTACAGTAATTGAAAAACATGCATTTACAAGAAAAAACATAGTAGCAGATTATACGTAGATCTCTTTGTGCCATGACCAATTACAGCAACCAACTTTAATTGTATTTTGTCATAACAAATCTTGCTTGCTAAAGTGTAGCAACAAACTTATTCAACAGCTTTCTGTAATGCTTTAAAAATAAATTTAAACTTCTACATTCAGTAGTGATATTGTTTAGTGTTCCAGAGGTATACGTCACTGATTGATGAACACGAAGTTTTCATATTAGTTCTTAAATTACATTTGTGTGTGTACAGTGTTGCTCTTTTGGCACACGCAGTCAAAGATTTCTTCAAATGCAGAGAAAGACCAATTAAACACCTAAAAATAATTACATTCTTAATTCTAACAAATCTGGAAAACTATTTCCCAGTATACCTGGGCAGTACACACGATAAGGCAAGACCAGAGAAAAGAACAACATATACATTCCCTGAGTATCATGTGTTTAACTTGCCTCGTACATAACACCAGAGATATCTGAACATGTTTGTTTTACGGAATGTACCAATATTATGATGTTTCCAATCTATCAACAGAAGAGTGACATAAATATTTTTTTAATGTTTGCAAGATTCAGAGACAATTTATTCACAGCAAACCAATTACACCCTTTATTAAGTTTACTGTTTATTACACATTATAGTTTGAGCAGATCACTATCAGAAATGAATATGCTTGTATCATGTATAAATAATTCACATTTTAGAAGTAAATGACACATTGCAAGCCTTGTTTATATAATAGACGATATGTAAATTCAGGTCTCTATGCCAGATGTGCTATAATTAGTGTCAACATATAATTTATTGCATCTGGTCTTTTAAGTAACACTGAAGTGACACACATTTAAGTGTTACCCCACAGACACTACAAAAGTCACAACTGTTAGCAGACAGTGATAAACTGCATGAAAATCATTTAAGTATGACCACATCAATAATGATACATATGATATCTATAGGGGTCACACATCTCGTCAGCTGCCATGTTGGTTTGCCTACAAATGCTCACTTCCGGCCCCCAATGACACGATGCCCGCTGTCGCATTTCTCACAAACACATTTGGAATTAAAACAGAACAAACAATAACACTATTATGTATTAAAACTAGCATGTGATAATACTAATACCAGTGGTTTATTTTATAATGACGTACATTTTATGGGTTATGGTGTGCACAACTTTGGAGCCAGAAGTGCATTATCTTGTCAAATATCGCCCAGAAATAAGAATCACTAGTGTCCCCTACTGAAGTACTCAAATAATTTATTCTTCCACTGTAGTCTAATATTAAAAAAAATAGAGATTGGTCTATAATTTGTTTTTCACTGAAACACCGGTACTTACATGGTATTTACATGGGTAATATATTTTTAAACAATATTCGTTCTTCACACTATAGTATATTGCAATCAGTAGAGTTGTTGAGTTGGGGAGCCAACCTCCCACCTGTTTTGAGGGCCACTTTCCCACCTACCGATTTTGAGTCCACCTCCCACCTATTTTGAGGCCAACCTCCCATTTACGGCCACCCCCCCCCCATTAATGACAACGAATTTGGCAACAGAATGGTAATACTCAAATGAATGGTTCTGCTTATTAATTATCACATTTTACATTTATATTAATTATCATGATTTACATTCTGTTGCTGTTACTCTAACAGCTTGTCTTTTCAGCAAATCTTAGAATAAAAATTTTAAGGTACAACTCCAAGGAATATGTGCAGCACACATCATTTGAGTGATCTCTCTCCAGTGTGAGTATGCACATGAACCCGTAAATAATTTACGGGTTCATGTGCATACTCACACTGGAGAGAGAGTACATTAAATGTACTACCACATGAAAACTGTGCCCCACATGCCACATTTGAGGGGTTTCCTTCCAGTGTATGTGCATGATCCCTTAAAGTACTGCATGCAAACTGTGCACCACGTGTAACATTTGAAGGGTTTCCCTCCAGTGTGAGTACACATATGAACCCCTAAAGTGCCATTCTGTGCAAACTGTGCACCACGTGTCACATTTGAAGGGTTACTCTCCAGTGTGGGTACGCATATGAACTCTTAAATTACTATTGCATGCAAGTTGTGCACCACATGTAGCACATTTGAAGGGTTTCTCTCAAGTGTCAGTACGTATGTGACCCCTTAAACTGCCATTTTGTACAAACTTTGCACCACGTGTCACATTTGAAGGGTTCCTCTCCAGTGTGAGTACGTATATGCATCCTTAACGTGTAATTCCGTGTAAACTGAGCACCACATGGGTCACATTTGAAGGGTTTCTCTCCAGTGGTGAGTATGCAGATGAACCCTTAAAGTGTCATTCCGTGTAAACTGAGCACCACATGTGTCACATTTGAAGGGTTTCTCTCCAGTGTGAGTACGTATATGACCCCTTAAACTGCCATTTTGTACAAACTTTGCACATGTGTCACATTTGAAGGGTTCCTCTCCAGTGTGAGTACGTATATGCATCCTTAAAGTGTAATTCCATGTAAACTGAGCACCACATGTGTCACATTTGAAGGATTTCTCTCCAGTGTGAGTACGCACATGAGCTTTTAAATGATTACACTGTGCAAACTTTGCATCACACGTCACATTTGAACGGTTTCTCTCCAGTGTGAGTACGCAGATGAACCCTTAAAGTTCCATTGTGTGCAAACTTCGCACCACATGTGTCACATTTGAAGGGTTTCTCTCCAGAGTGAGTACGAATATGACTCCTTAAACTGCCATTATTTACAAACTGTGCACCACATGTGTCACATTTGAAGGGTTTCTCTCCAGTGTGATTACGTACATGATTCTTTAAATTACTACTTGTTGCAAACTGTGCATCACATGTTAAACATTCGAATGGTTTCTCTCCAGTGTGAGTACGCATATGTTGCCTTAAATTACCAACTTGTGCAAACTGTGCACTACAGATGTCACATTTGAAGGGTTTCTCTCCAGTGTGAGTACGCACATGAACTCTTAATTGATTACACTGTGCAAACTTTGCATCACACATGTCACATCTGAATGGTTTCTCTCCAGTGTGAGTACGCAGATGAACCCTTAAAGCTCCATTGTGTGCAAACTTCACACCACATGTGGCACATTTGAAGGGTTTCTCTCCAGAGTGAGTACGAATATGACTCCTTAAACTGCCATTATTTACAAACTGTGCACCACATGTGTCACATTTGAAGGGTTTCTCTCCAGTGTGAGTACGTACATGATTCTTTAAATTACTACTTGTTGCAAACAGTGCACCACATGTTAAACATTCGAATGGTTTCTCTCCAGTGTGAGTACGCATATGTCGCCTTAAATTACCAACATGTGCAAACTGTGCACTACAGATGTCACATTTGAAGGGTTTCTCTCCAGTGTGAGTACGCACATGAGCCATTAAACTGCCATTCTGTGCAAACTTTGCACCACATGTGTCACATTTGAAGGGTTTCTCTCCAGCGTGAGTACGCACATGAGCTTTTAAATTAGAGATATGTGGAAATGTTCTTCCACAAGTGTCACATCTGAGTCGTTTCTGCCCACCACGAGGGAGCTTGTGTCTCTTGAGATCACTATTCATTGAAAACATTGTCCCAGAAGTGCCACAATCACAGCTTTTTCTTCCGTATCAAGGCAAACATATGGATATGCAGTCGCGTGCCTCGATGTTCTATATCATGTTGGTGAGTATTCCTTTTCGAACACAAACTGATGTTCAATACCTGAAACAACATGAAAGGCGATCAATTGTGGCAGAGTGTAAAATATCCTGACTGTATATTGTTAACTGAATTTCAACTGTTACATGAAGGGTAGTTTGTGCACTGAAAATACATGTATGAACAATGTGACTAACAGGAATGACATCAACAACAAATACATGTATGAACAATGTGACTAACAGGAATGACATCAACAACAAATACATGTATGAACAATGTGACTAACAGGAATGATATCAACAACAAATACATTAGAAAAAGAACAGAAGACTTTGTAGACATTCTAGCTTTGTAAATAGCAAATAGTCATGAGTAACGATTTTCTTCAAATTACAACTGTTGAGACTACTTACTCTCAATAGTTGTGGTTTGAAGGAAATCGTCACTCATACATATCTATCAACTTGATGGACATTTTCACAGCAAACAGTCAATTTAATTTTTTCATCTTACTTTCTGTTCTCTGAAATAAGAGCTTTGAAAAGTGCATGAATTCATTCCATGGATGTCAGTTAGCAGTACAATGTGCGTGTTGCTCTCCTTTTCATCAAGTCTAGGTCAAGGCTAGCGACACTAACTGGTATCAATACTGGTCCTCGATTTTTATCTATAACTAATCATGTTTACTGCATCTGCAATGACAAATATAACCATGGATAAGGCTATGATTTTATGGCATTTACATTTACCTTGTACTAAGTAATACCAGTAACAAAGCTAAAGAAACGCAAGATTCACAGGAGATTCCACCACATCAGAGACAGTGCGAATTTCAATTGTATATTAAATTCAACCATGACCAACTATATATATATATAGGAGAGTGGAGAATAAAAAACTATGAGAGCTAAAAGGTAGGAAACAGCAGATCATGACGGAAAAAAAATAAGAAATATAACAAAAAGCGAGTGAATACACAAACACCTCAGGTAAAACAAATAACAGTGAAACAAATCCCAAACTAAAAGAAAGAAGTAGTTTTTTAGTGTTTTA
Organism: Lamellibrachia luymesi; assembly: GCA_009193005.1. Lineage (NCBI taxonomy): Eukaryota > Metazoa > Annelida > Polychaeta > Sabellida > Siboglinidae > Lamellibrachia > Lamellibrachia luymesi. The sequence goes on from SDWI01002300.1 coordinate 38,005, forward strand.
TACAACACTGACCAACTTAGGAACAAACAGAATTAATCTGAACTGACACTCTTTAAACAGCTGATCCCAACTAAACTGGAAAGTAGTGAGTTGAGAGATAGAGACAAATAGTTCTGCGAGTCCACAACAGGTTATATATTTAACAAGATTTGCCATCCAAGCCAAAGGCCCAGATGGCAAGTGGACAAGGAAGCCATTGGCTTATCGAGAGTCCAACAATGTTCATCTACTTATAACCCGCCCTCCTGAGATATGTGTCAACCTTGTTTTTAAACATGTTCACGCTGCTAGCAGTTACACAATCTGTAGACAATTTGTTTCATTCATTTATTGTCCTCTGTGAGAACGAGTGCTTCCTGATGTCCAATCTACATTGATCCTTTACTAATTTTACCTCATGTCCTCTAGTTCTGCTATCCTTCTTGAGTGAGAAAAACATATTTCTATCAATATTTTCATACCCATTCAATATCTTAAAAACTTCAATCTGATCTCCTCTTAACCTCCTTGTCTCTAGAGTTGTTAAACCACATTCTTTCAGGCGTTCTTTACCAAGTGTGTGGGATTGTTTATTTCCCCTGCCACATAAACATCAGACAGAAGGGACCAACAGCTGTTAGTTTGTCTTCCGTAAGACACAGGCAACATGTGGTGAACAAAATTGCATAAATCTTAAATTGGCAGCAGATGACCATGAACCCTGGTGACCTTGATCTGATGCCCTACCGCTGAGCCACCATGCCCCACTATATATACCACTTAATAGCAATTAGTGAGGTAGGGTTATATAATTGGATATACTGAATACAATTTGATCTGGTTAACATTTTATTACAGAAATTGCTAACATTATCTTATTAAAATATATTATAAAATTATATTTGCATCACACATCTCTTCCATATACTGTTTGATTACTCTCATGTAGAAATTTAATATAGTTATGTATACAATTGTACGTACAAGAAGTTAGATGTTGTTCTGGAGAGGATATTCCAGTTAACGTACATAAATCAAGTGCAGTAAGAACCAAGTTTCAACATATTAAATAATTCAACACATCTGAAAGTATGCTACCTCTGGTAGTGAAATATCACAGACAGACAGACACTCACACATATACCGTATTCGACCTATTAAGCGTTACATGCCCTAATTAACGTACATCCCCTTTATTAATCGGAAGGAACCATAATTATTGTAATTTGACTAGTGGAACAACTGAAGTGTCGCGAAAAAAGTTTGTGTACACTTACAAGAACAGATTTCTTGACAGTTTTCCACGGCCCTTTTTTCAAGCGTACTGTACGCTTATTAGGCCAAATAAAGTATATATATATAATTATTATATATATATACATCCCCTGTATTATATATATTATATGTATTATATATATATATAATTATACTACTGTTTGGCATTGGAAATTGTTGGACGTTTTTTAACAGAAGATTAAAGTACAGTTGTATATGCCAGTCTGATTGAATTAGTTTTTAATAACTAATGTAATTAAGTCATTAGGAGGTGCTTAATCGATATATTAAGCCTAGATTAGCAACAGAAAAGCAGGATTCGAAAAAGCTTGCAATTACAACACCCAAGTGGATTTTAACAAAATCCATGTGATGCAAAATATTGATGATAATGTTTAGACACTTCAGTCCTCCCTTAATTGAAAACAAATACCGCCCTCTAATCCTGATATTTGCTAAATTGCTTTGACCTCGGAGGTAAACGTAATTAGGCATATGAAAGAGCCCTGGGAACCCTTGATTGGCCAGGCTCCAAGTTTAATTTGCAAACTTGGCAAGGAAACTTCAGGAAGATGTCACTGTCCAGCGGTTGAGACGGTGGGTGGTTTAACAAGTTGACCAATGGTAAAGCATATTGGGTATTTAAAGCTGCTTCCTCAAATGGTGCAGCCCATCGCGAATCCAGTTCATTTATGACCAGATGTGTAGTGTGACTGGTTTAAGTAATGCTTGCAGTCTGTTTAATAAAAAAAATGCCTATTTTTGTTCAAATCATTGAAAGAATAGAATTCGGTAATTAGATCTGGTAAGGATCAAAATAGAGGATTGAAGTCATGCCCATGATTGGCATTGACTAACGTGTTTACCATTACCTGGTAAACACGTTAGTCAATGCCAATCATGGGCATGACTTCAATCCTCTCGCCGATTACATGACAAAGATACAAAATTTCACCAAGGGTAAGAATCATGATTTTTCAGCATTTTGATTTTATCTTCACTTAATTCTTGAACACGCATTAAGCCATTTCATAGTTTGTCTGATGATGTCACAAAAACTACGAACAAAAGTTGCACAAATGAGCTAGCAATGTTGCAGCGGATGCTAGGTAGGTTTGGCTTTTCGCAAAATTAATTTGAAATCAGACTAGCAAAAAAATTAATTTAGGATGCACCTTTAAGCAATCACAGCACCTCTAGTGACAGCGTCTGAATTTGGTAAACAGAAAGTATATATACCCCAGACGATTGCAAGGGCCGACCCAAGCAACATTTTTAGGCATCCAAATTATCATTAACGGCCATACCTGATTTAGCATTAGGCTTCAAAATTACCTGTCAGATTTACCCAAGTTTCTTTTAATCTTCTAGACATTATAACTGTCTAAGTTTGTTTACATTAATGGATTTTTTTTATGTTAATGGCGATATTTATCCTCACTGTTTTTCATTGTAAACGTGAGCGATTATATTGCTGTCTGATGTACACGATTAAAATCGTTTCGAACCTGAAGAACAATGCGTTGACTACACATATATAGTACTCTATGTACTCATTGGTCGAGTGAGTACAAATTTCATTTACAAATTTCAACCTGGCGAGCACAATGATGGACAATTAAATACGCATCTATGAGAAGTGCCTTCACAGACCATTGCATGCGACCCAACAGATGATAAGTGGGAGAGATATCTAAAAACGTTTTCTTTGTAAACCATCGCCATACTTGCTATAAATGATATGTTTGTTTCCCTGGTGTTTTCTTCTTATATTACTCTGCATGATTTTTAATAAAAATTATGATTGTCAAAATGGGTTATTTTTCTAGCCAAATCCGATGTCCTGGTGGTGCGAAACTAGTCTGTATGTAACAAAATAGTTTATTAGTCTACGTTCTCCCAAAGTCAACTGCCGCCCCCCTCCAGAATGAGTTAAGCCAGTGCTGCTAGCTGATTCTTCTGAAGAAGTATAATCAGTCTCAAGTCAGACAACCTGCACCAGTATAGTTTGACACCAGTTTGCTAAAGCACAAAGGGGATATTGATCCCTGGACACTGGGAAGTGGTACACCACGCTTTCAGCAAACTTCAATAGTTGTGGCTACTGTCAACCACAACATGAATCCGAGTAGGGGAGGGTGAGGCTAAAAGTCCCAAAACAAACAAATCTATTGATAATGTTGTCCATCTATTAACCAGAATCAGTTTTACAGTGGCAACACATCAGCATATGTCTGGGGTACGAGTCAAAAATGTGTTTTAAAGTGGCTGAATTCTCTTAAATAAAAGTCATACAATTTTAAAGGTAGTTTGAAATCCAATTGACCCCAAAAAGGCCAACAAAGTTGGGGGTCCCGTGCTAATATTTTTAATATCTGAAATAGTAACAGCTATGTCACTAATAAAATTTGCAAAATCCTGTACTCTTACTATAATCACAGTCACAACAAGAGATTTATTTACTATTCAAATATAAAACTTGCTGGAATATTGCAATTTGATATGTTCACATTATATAAAGCAATATTAGTTTGACATATTATTATGTCGAATTCGCACAGCAAAAATAGTAAATTTTATTATTTTATATTTTTGATTAAGTTGTGGCAAAACCACATTTTAGCTAAATTTTTACAATTTTAATATTTGACCCATAAGGAGTAACACCACTTCAGTAAAACATGACCAAAATGCAAAATGTTCATTTATTATTTATCTCCATGACAAGACAAAAAGTTAAGGGGTCCCGGACAAATTTGTGAAATATCTTACATAGTAACAGCTGTCGGCAGCAAGATTACTGAAATACTATGTTCTCATCATAATCAGTCATACCTCAAGATTTATTTACTATTCAAATTTAAAACTTTTTCCAATTTGTTATGTTCATAATTATATAAAGCATGCTATATAAAATATGCATAAAAAATGCTAAATTTATTATTTTATGTAATTTATTAAGTCACAGAAACCATATTTTGACAATATTAAATATCTGACCAACAAAGAGAAACACCACTTCAGTTAAACCTGGCCAAAATGTTTATTTATTATTTATCTCTATAAAAAGGCAAATAAAATTATCCAACATTGTTTTATAGGATAAATTTACAATTTATATAATAAGGTTAATAGCCACACCTGGGGCTAATGTCATGTGACTTTTAATTCCAAGGTAAGACCTCAGTTCCATATCCAACATTTTTGACCATCACGTTTACAAAAATGAAATCCCGAGATACTACATATATGCGACACTTTAAAAATCTCCAATCCTTCGTGAGAAACCTGGATGTTATATTTACAGATTTAGACATTTATGTGCACACATACCAGTGATATCATATAAAGGAATCGCCCTATAGTTGCCGAAGCAACTTTCAACCCACTATCCCCTACATTGGTGATCCACCAATGTATTCATAGACTTGTGGTAAAATTCGCCCTACTTAATAGAATGTGCCATTTTCACTCAATTCTGAAGAAATTTTCATACAAGGGATTGATATTCTATAAGACAAAATCAAGTTATTTCATCAATTGAGTGCAAACAAATTGTTAGAAAAGTTTTTCTGAGTGAAATACTTGCAATTATCGAACATCGAAAACATATTTTATTTCTTCAAAAAAGATAGCTCTGTTGGACATTTATAATTATGCTCCCGAGGCAAGGGCAGACATAGTCATAGTCTGACAAAGTGGCGACATTTCTAGCAAGATTGCATAAAGTACTGAATTTTAGCAACAATTAATTTAATTACGACATTGAATACGTTGACTCTAACTCTATTTCGATATATTTCCATTGTCTCAATGTCATTGCCTCCATGACTGTGTCCATGGGCATGGCATTGCATTGCCATGGCATGGCCCATGGACATGGTGATTCGTACGACTCAAGTCATGAAAATGTACTCAGCTTTCTTGTCTGGTTCAGTTCTGTAAAAGCGTTGAATAAGTGCCGTCGCAGAGCAAATTATCGTTCTGCACGTTTTACAAGTTTGCGGGACATAGTTACCACCGGTGTAGTTTTCAAGCCATTCCTGTTTTCGGGTCCCGGACGGTTCGGCCCATGATGGGTTCGGCCCATGCCGACGGATGGTTTGGCCTAGTCGATTCAGCTCACGCAGATGGATGGTTCGGCCCACTTCACTGTTGCTATTGTATTGAGCGACGGTCGATTCGGCCCACTCTAGTAGTGGATAGAATAGTCGTTTCGGCACACAGCCAGAATCGATAAGAAAGTAAACAAAGATTGCGCACAGAAACATACGGTCACACGCTCATAAATAATAATAATCTAGAGCTATTTATAGAATTGTAGCACAGTATAAATAAAATATAACGGAAAGCAGTTGATATAATAAAACAATGATCTAAACTGAAGTACAGTGAAATTGTTATCTTGACATATCCAAACTTGTTTTTTATTTGAATTGTGTGTGTGTATACGTTTAAAAAAAACAACTTTCAATTCTTAGCGCATTTGTATGTTTTTCAATATTATTTTTCAATGGAATATAATTTAATAAATGAGTAATATTACAACACAAACAGTTACAATTCGTTAGTCGTTTCGGCCCACGGAGCCCGCTGGCGCCGGTTGCATAAACGGATGGTTCGGCCCATGCGAGCGAAAACACTTCACGGACACGGTTCACCGGTCGCGCCGTTGGATTGTTCGGCCCATGGGCCGAACCCGTTATGGGCCGAAACAGACGACACCCGTTTTCAACCCGCATTGACATTCACATTAAAATGTCGCTTGATATGGCGTTTCTGTTTACAACAATAATGATGCAAAGTCTTGTCTGAGCAAAATACATGTACGTAATTTATGGATTCGTTTAAGTTAAAATGCAGCCAATATAAGTGAATATTAAAATAAAGGTGCTACACAACGTACGCAATAAACGACGTCCTCTCCAATCGCGCAACCTCGAAGAAAGAAAGCGCGAAGACTCGATATTGTTCACCTAACGGAGAAACGTCTTACCAAAAAATTGGTTTGTTCCCGGG
>SDWI01002301.1:0-11435 GCA_009193005.1 Lamellibrachia luymesi
AAACAGAAAATCAAGCGTGGTAATTTTACTTTTCGTTTTTAAAGTTTTTTATGGGTTCTCAAACAAATCTATCGAGAAAAAAATCTTAGATAAACCATGGACGTTTTTGAGACACTAGCCCACCTATTGTACGAATATGATTTCAATATCTTGAATATTTTTTTATTTATTGCAATAAACATGAAATTGTACTCTGACATCCGATTTTGTGCTTGCCAATGCTATATGCTACTTGTGTTGATTTCAGTCAGGCAATGCAATTGGAATTATAAATTAAAACAATAATTAAATTTTACAAACTGCACTCTATTAAGGCTCTTAGATCACATATAACCATGAGAGTTATACTGGTGGGGACGTAAGTCCCTGGTATGTTTACTCAAGGCATGTCTTGACAGGCAGTCAAAAGAAGTGTAGCCATTTACAAGGGGATATGGCTCCCATCCAATGTGAGACCAACAAAAGGACTAAGAAAACAACGTATTTGGACAACTCAACAGCCACATTCCATCTATGACATAAGTAAGTATTTAATGAGAACAAATTAATTCACTTCCGTGTGAACAATAAGAAATTCCAGACAGGACATTTTGCTGTTTTTATCAGAACCATGTTGCTATTTTACATGTCTTCTTCGTGGGTTAACCTATTTTCCATTATGTTTCCGCAGTCCACGCACTTGCACAACGCCGTGCAAGGCAAGCCATTCTTATGACACGAACAGTTGGTCTTCCCTCTGCACGAACCCTTACATTCGCATCTAACCAGACATCTCACTGGCGACAACATACTGTTCCTATCCATTGTCATTGGGGAGTGGAAGATCTGGTCTGGGTTCTTTGTATGATTTGTCTGGGTGGTTAGTGTTGGGGGGAGTTCTTCACCTTCAAAGAATGTTGTCCTGTGTGTTATACTGTATTACTAATCATGGCTAGAACTGATGGTGTAAACTGTTTAACTATTTCCACTAAGGACCTAAATTTGTTTGCCAGATGTATTTACATACATCACGACAACAACAAGCGCTCGTGTATTCTGATTTTTTTTCAACGAAAATGCTAGTAGTCAAATTGGTTCAAAAAGGTAACTGTTGTTTAGCAAAATCTGATGATATGTTCTCTATGGCCCAAGTGGCCACCGGTAATGCTAGCCTAGCTAATGATGGAGTTGATTCTGTTTCAGGCACAACTTTTCAGACTTACATTGCATGCACACAAATTCTCGTGGTGGGAAAGCGCTTGTCACCTTCTCGTGGTTCCTACTGTGGATCACGACATCAAACTTTGCTGTCGTGTGAACTAAGAACAGCGCGCACTGAAACTATCTTGTAAACCGTGGATATATATTTTGTTTCTTTGTTTTATACAGATGGGCTTGGTGCTAGGCGAAGTCATATCAGTTGCCGACTCGACTAGGTAAGTGTGCGGTTTCGTGACCTCTCTAAAGGGAAATCGTTGCCGATACATATTTGATTGCCACGTTATTCACAAAGCTTGACGTTTAGAATGATGGTTATATGGAGCATGCTTTTTGTGAAGGAAACACATATCTGGCTCAGTTGCATTATTGACAATTGCAGTCCGATCCATGTTTGCTGTTGTTACCGACTACGTTTACAGGGAACATCGTCATGTCTTCGGGGTGGTCTACAACTGAGCCTCCTTTGATGTCTGTCGCATTTCAAGAGGTACCTCTTTGACAGCCTACACGCGGTTGGTTAGTGCAACAATGTAATAACCATACAGGTTACATGCTTCCTCGTATGCTCTCATTGTTATATCAGGTTTTTTTCTACAGAAATAGTTGCTTTGTATGTTAGTATGCTGAATTAAACCCCTAGGAATGTAGAATATCATATTACATAACATAGCTGTTTCGCACCATCATGGGACCAGTACCTGAATAAGTGAATCACCATGGACAGTACATGATCTCGGATTTTTATTTGCACATGTCCAAATTTGCTACTTTCCATGTTCAAAATTGCCTGTGATCGATGCCCACCCAATCACGTTACATGTTTTCGTTTTGTGAATTACATAATTGTATAACTTTTTGTTTGCTTCAAACATTATAGTGGCAGTTTTTAGTTTTACAAAATCGGATGGATTTAATTTAACTCATTTTTGAAATATTGGTGCGTTCTGCAGCCACTTTGCTGGGTGAAGGGGTCAGACGACAGGTACAGTTTTAAGCGGAAGTGTTAGAGTGTTACGAATGTAGTGCCTAAAAATATGCAAATTAGGCGATTTCAGTGATTTGTTTTTGCATAGAAGTAACTGTATTCAGCAAGCAAGGTAGGAATGTTTGAAATGTCGGACCTTTGGCAATAGGATGTTCAAGTATTAAACGCATTTGAAGAAGCTTTGGTATTTTGGTGGTGACATTCCCGAAACACCAGTGCTACAGTAAGCAGCATGTTAATATTTTTCGAAAACTGCCAGATTGGAGAGAAAGCACATTTAGTGGAGGTAAGTGATTTTGACGAAACTTAATTGTTCAGCACATTGGCATCGCCGTAGCAGTGGATGTCATGAAGTTGTAGGATTTTTGATGGTCACGTTTTCTACTAATCATGTAAAACAATAATCATAATAAACGATAAGGGAAAGACCATGGTAAAATCTGCAGTGGTTCTGTTAATATAATTTAATAGTATAAAACAACTGCTGTCATCGACAGTTTGATGAGAATGTGCCATGCTTTTAATTAATTCGTCGGCAAAGGAAGTGTCAAATAGTCTTAATTGAAGTACGTAGTCGTTTAACGATGCGTTGCGGGGTTGGTGTGTTGCGTGGCGAGGTCGGCTTCTAATAAGGAACTGGCGGAATAGATAGCCCTCCTGGCGGAGAATTCACGAAAACCGCAATTTATCCGGTTGGAGCGCGCGGTTATGCTGAGACGCGTAAAGTTATTGGTTGCACTCGATTCATCCGCCGGCGTACGCCGCCGGCGGATCGGCGGAAACCGTTGGCGCTCGATTCATTCCGGCGTACGCCGGCGGCGTCCGCCGATTCCGCCGGTCNTATTGTTATTGCGAAATTCGTAGGCTATAATTTCGTATTTTGATCTGATTCGACACATGGACGGTTATAAAACGAATGTGAAGTTGCTACGAAACAAGGGAGCGACCAGAGAGTGAAATGAAACGCAGTATGCGCTTTTTATTCTGCTCAAATTCGATATCGGCATATTATCGCCGCCATTTTCAAAACGTCGGCGTCACCGGAGGTGAATTTGCACCGGAGATGACGCATCCAGTCGCGTATAGGAGACGTCATAGTAGTCATTACGTCACATTGGCGCACGCTATCTGAAGGTAAGTGACACGTAGGAACAGACGCGTTATTTTCCTGCTCCCATGTATTAACAGTTTCTGCGACATTTTACACGACTGTGTATGTGACTGTATGTCGGTTTCTGCTTATCTAGTAAAGAGATGTCCCTACTCTGACCAACCTCCACCACTGCCAGACTAGCGATGTCGGACAATTCACTGATATTCCCAGTCACAATTTAGTGATCAGAGTCGGCCCTGGTCAACATTTCTAATTAAATAAATTAGTCTTGATCCTAGAATTGTGACTTCTTTCCCAGCAGCTGCACTTAGCCTTAACAACATTTTTTTTTATCACTTTCTCTTCGTGCTGGTCATTTGTTCATTATCTTTGTCTACTTTGTTTAAAGAAAAATGCTATTCTTTTGAGGAAGATATATATATATAATACATATAGACACTTTGAAATATTCATCAACAATGATATACGAATTAGCTTTTCAAAAACGCCACCTTTACATCTTTCTTGTCTTGATTTATGTACACACAGAAAATGGTATACAAAATCTGGTTGTAACCCATCATTTAGACTGTCTATCTTCCTCCTTCTTGCAGGTGATGTCTCAATAAACCCTGGATCAAAAACATTTCAAAATATGCGGTTTGCCACTACTAATGTTCGATCTGTACGTCATAAATCTGCTGCCCTTTCTGATCTGATGTTATCTAAACACATAGACATTTTAGCTTTGACAGAAACATGGCTATCAGCATCTGATACATCAGCCTGTCTTGTTGATATTTGTCCATATGGTTTTTGCCTATACCATCACCCCCGTCGTTCAGGTAGGGGTGGTGGAGTCGCATTTCTTGTACCTGAAATATATAAAGTAGAAATTATTCATACACCTCAATACCAAAGCTTTGAGGTAATATGCATTGTTATAAAACATTCATCCTGATCTACTAATTTTATATGCATCTACCGTCCTCCTGCAAGCCTAAATGCATTTTTTTTATGAATTTCCAGATTTCCTTGAACCAACTTACAATTCCAAGAAGACTTTTACATGTTTGGAGATTTCAATATCCAACTTGAGTTACCAAGTCTATATACTAGATCATTCATGGATGTCCTTCAAACATATGCATTACGTCAACACGTTTCATTTCCACCACATGTTCTTGGCCATTGGCTCGACTTGTTTATTACTAGATCTATTTGCATTAACATTAAAGCAATATTTCCTACTGATGGTTTATCAGATCACCATTGTGTCATTATTGATTTGTGGTTGCAAGTTGGTTCAAGATCTAGAAAAAAATGATCACATTTCGACCAATATATAAAATTAACATAAATACCCTTTATGTCATATGTCATGGAGGGTTGAAAGTAAAGACATTTATTGTGGCCGAAGCTCGTTTGATGTATGAATAAGGAAACGATGGTGTATAAAGGTTGGTAATGGGCATATTTTATTGCCAATTGGTATGCACTTCAAGCATACCAGGAATATAAAATGAACATATAAAGCATTGTATACACGAGNTACTGCCTAAAAATATGCAATTTAGCCGATTTCAGTGATTTTATTTGCATAGAAGTAACTGTGTTCAGCCAGCAAGGTAGGAACTTTTGAAATGACGGACCTTTGGCAGTGAGATGTTCAATTATTAAGCGGATTTGAAGACTATATTATATTGTATGTGTACACCTTTCTTGCTTTTGCTTTACTAATAAAGAGGCCTTGCCTTCCACATGTGTATTAATGATCATTGTCTATGTTATTAAAATGTGGGGCCACATCACTTAATCAGTTCCGCGCTATCTACGAATCAGCGCCATCTATCGTGATCTGCTGCCGTTCTCTCCCACTCTCAGCTGTTCACCTTTGCCCTTTCGAGATCTCTGTTAACACTGTCTCTCCACCTTAATTTCGGTCTTCCTCTTCTCATTCTACCTCCATCTTCTGTTATCCGTGTTCTCTTTGTCAACCTTTCCTAACTCATTATCTGTATGTGTTAAACTTTCTGTTCCCCTCTACCTTCGTCCTCACGTGTTCTTTAGTTTGATCTATTCTCTTAATTCAACCACATTTTCCTTCTGTCTTCTCGTTTCAATTCACAAATTTTCGGAACCCAGTTCTTCCATGCTACATATAACTTCTCCTCCGGTCTCTCTGTCAGTCGACGTGTTCCAAAACCATAAGCTGTTTCTTCAACTTTCGGTCCCATACAATACCTTCTTCCTTCCACCGTGATGTCGCTCCTGCTTGCGACATCACCTGTGCCTCCTTGCTACTTTCTACATCCTTACACAATGTTCCGCCCACGAACACGAAGCTGAACACTTGATTAGCTTTGTGTACATGACATACGGTTTTAACTTTTGTAAATGCACCCAATACAAAGCTACTACGAGCCACTGTTCACTGCCATATTTTAAAAGCTTTGACGCCGTAGTGCAGAATGTATGAACTTTACTCATTTGTTTCAACACCAATGAGCTCTAAACATTAACACATCACAGACAATCGAAACCTTTCGGGGGCTTCTCCGGATATATTCATTGCGAAACAGCCACGCCACCTAGTGAAAATGTATACAAAAGGAGCACATACTGTAATTGCAGCAAAATGATGTAGTGACTGAATTTTATATGAAATACGTCTTATTTTGTGTAAACCTCAATTAAATTATTAGGGGAAGACAGTGTTAGTTGAGCCATTGTTCATTCTTTTTGATATCTAGAACACAATCATATTCCTTTGTTAAAATAATTTTTACTCGCATAAACTATGATTATTAGTAGATCATATTTTTTTATACCAAGTTAATACACCTAGTATGCATAGATAATTATAAGTAGTTGATGAGCCACAGTGTAGCCTAAGTTGAATAAATGCTTTATTTATATAACATACGCCTTGTACTAAAATTGCATAACAACTCAACCAACACATATACCCAATGGGTATAAAACGTTTCTGACAAGTCTACACGCTTAATTAATACGTCGGTACACTTAATTAAAATAAACTTATAGACCAATCGCAGCCAGTGTAACTAGCTGCTAAAGTGTTGCCTTGTAGGTATATCCGATGTCCCAGTTGGCTCGGGAAAATGACTTCCTTGATGAATTTTAGGGTAAAAAACACTCGTGTTCATTCTTTAGCCGCTGCTTAACTAACTCTCCCTTGGGCCTTGGGTGGCTCAACTAGCCCTGTTTCGACAATTAAGCTTTATTTTATAAACTTCTCGTTACTGCGCGCAGTGATGTAAATAATCTTCTTCCCTAGCTAAACCATGTGTAATTTCACAACAAGGTCTCATGCGTTGATAGTTTAGTTTACACACAATCACAAAAAGTAAACAAAAAACATACTTTTAACTCACATTTTCTGACCGTTGTGCGAAATGATACTTATTGTGCGTCAATCGTGTTCAAATAACATGTTCAATCATTGGGTGGTTCCATGTAACGGGAAATTGACTGTTGATCTCATACAGGGTTTATACATTTAATCAACAATGATATTCCGTGCCTTTTCAAGGCTTTTCCATTAATAAGAAATTCCATGCCATAATTGCAGCCAGATAGATGAACATATGTACGTAACAATATACAAATTGAAGTTTGATTAAGGGACAAACAATTATTTTGCCAGTCCAACCATTACAACGTTCCAGTGCAATATGTCTGACCAGTGAATTCACTAACAATACTTTAGAATATGTGCCTCACGCCAGCACCATGACTTCTGACAATACAATCGCCCATGTTTTTTCACGTCAAAATTTTGCTGGCATCCACGTAACCAGTGGCTTTGAAAGCGTGATGGCCCCATAATTACACAGCATTCATAAAAGCCACTCGACCTCGCATAATAACATTATACTACGACGTAAACTACTTTGAATAGAACGTTTGACGTAGATCACGTAATAAATGACAGAAACACGCATAGCTGTGCTAACAATTGTACGTAACTATTCTGAGGTACGTCATTTACGTCAAACGTCCACAATGGTTCCTTCGACGTAATGCCCCGCCCTGGGAATTTCAAATATGTTTTATTGTACGAACCATAATCATGTGCTCCCGGGCACGCCTACACATTTTCAGCCACATACATGTGAAACTGACGGATATTTGAGGGAACAGACAGACACACAGACACACAGACCGTGTCACAAACTACTATATATTAAAGATATATGTGAGTGAGACCACCTCAGCATTGAGCTTAGATAATTGCACATTTACCTTTAAATACACTGTTTCAATTTCGTCTTAATTGATATTTTATTAGAAAGCATTTACATTTGGATAGCATTAGTTAGATTTCCCAAATTAATGTTTCATGTTCGACTCAAATGCGAACAATATTACGAATGTGTTATCAAACATTAGAGAACTGCTGAATTGTAACATATAATCGAGTTAATGGGTTTCACTACACTGGGATGTTTGCAATCACGCACACCGCAGGAATGGGGTAAATTTATTATTTTTATTATTATCATCTTTATTCGGACTCAAGATACACAAACATGTACATATCAAGCAAAAGAAACAGTTCCATATAAGAATCAGCAGTTAGGCAATAAATTACAGTGTGCTTAGAAATTAAATCACTGCATTACATTCTTTCTTATTGAAGATATCGCTACAATTGTTCATTGTCACCAATTCACAAATCATATTGGCGTCATAGTATGTAGCATTTACATTGATATTTCTTTACATTTATATACATGTTCATGATGTGTCACGTTATACTTGGAAGTAATGTGTCTTACATGTTGGCCCATAGTGGACCCATAAGCAAGTGGCATTGCATTTGCTATACAACTAACAACCATGTTGTCTGACAAGGCTAATATTCTGTAAAACTGTATCAACCTTAATACCAAAGCAACATCTAAAGGTACACATTCAGCAATTAATGGTATTAAATCTATGTACGAACCACATGGTAGCTTTCATACTTTACGCAAAGCATTAATGGTTGTGACTCCACCGGTACATGCTCTGTGGACGGTTTTTAACAGTTTTAGCCTGTTAACAGTACTCCAAATGTATACATATTTTTATAACAGCCCCTGGAATATACTGGACTGCGTGGTTTTAGTAAGTGTTTGTGATATTTTAGTATTTTTATCGATTTATAGTTCTACTTTAGTGAGTGCACCTGTGTGACATTAAAAAGCTGGTGATCGGTCATGTATGACCAGGACAACGAAAACATTGTGTACACGCGAAGCGTGACCCGATAATGCCTGCATTGGTTACGACCGAGCAGACACAGTCGGCTCAATAATGCTGCCGGAGACCCGCTTGCGAAGCAGGGGTGGCACTCCATCGGCCCACCCATCGTGGTTGCCGCGGGGTGCCCACAAACGAAGACTTATACGATTGATTGATTGATTTAGTTTATTCAGTAAAATTGAATACATGGGTAGCAGTAACATTAACATGTGTAAATGACTTAGACAAAGGTATTATCATATACGTAAATTAAATTAATGTAGTTAAAAAACTAAGTTTGATTATGTTATGATGTAACATAAATGTTTAGATCCTGAGCAACCAAACAGCTAAATAAAAGGGACTTTTGACTACATTTTTAGAACTCTTTTTAGAGCGACATTGTTTGGTTGCGAGTGGCAATTTATTTCGTTGGCATATGCCTGTATATAGAAATGAACTTCGTCCGGAACCGCTTATTCGCATGCCTGCGTGTTATGTCATTGAATTTAATATCCCTACTTAATCTGACTGCCTGGTCTTAATGATATCAAAAACTGGTGTGGAGCCTGAGCTAGTTTCTGTACATATCAGTCATAACTGAAAACATGTATGAGTGAGAAAATGGCAATCCATTTATTTAATACAGTAATCATAGGCATGGAATGCCGAAGAGCCCCTACATAGGAGTGACAATCACAATTGGTTACAAGTGCCATAGTAGGGGCGTAATTACCAAGTTGATTAGCCATACACATACATGTACAAACAGAAAGGCTGGGGTACTCGATCCCCCCAGCAAAATAGTACTCATGAAAAATTGGGCTAAACCCCTAACAATGGTAAATTAACAATGGTAACAAATCAAATGCGATTAAAGGTAACGATTTTCGGTATCACTCACACATGGTAGACCACTTGCTCTTGTATTGTATAAGTGTTGGTTCCGACCCATATCAATATTTGCTCTCAAATAGTCTGGAGCATTACCATTGATGCTATTGTAGATTTGACCCAAATTTAACTGTTCTAATCTATATTCAACAGGTAATAATCCAACATACTTAAATTCATTAACACCAACATTAAACCTTGGTGGACAATTGTACATAATATTATATCTAATAATCTTATTCTGTGTACACTGCATTCTATATTTAATCTTCTACGTGGACTTGTGTCAGTACAATCAACAATATCCATTAAGCCGATACTTCGAGTCCACCACAACCTAAAGATCATCAGCACAAGGACAACAATTCCATAGCTGAAACTTATTTCGCTGAACACAAGATCTGTCTGCAACAAAATGTATATTGCAAGTGAGACATTACTGGAAGCTGAAGCTGACCCGAAAATAAGACACCATCCTAACATCTCCCACTGTCGTCCTACCTAACACGTTTTCGGATCACCACAATATAACTTTTTTCTATGGAAGGATACACACCTCGCCCATCAACCAACAAGTGGCGAGGGCGAGAATACCGTCATGTGTACCTGAATATCTTCCAAGCTGACCTCCACATGGCACCAACGTCACGTGATGACAATGAAAGGCGACAGTGTCGACGATCTGCTTTTATGGTTCCAACACTCGGTCTCCAATGCACTTGACACTCATGCCCCAGTTATGTACCGTCGTCAAACCGGACTAGTAATCTATAGGCAGATCTGCCTATTGCAAACAGACAATGTTAAACACCATGTCAGAAATGCAAAAATTGCATACTACGGTGCAGCGCTGAACAACGCTGATGCGAAAACCAAGTTTAAAGTGCTACATTAACTGACCAAATCCTATGATCGGAAATTGCCCGACCACAAGAAAGATGAGTCTATGTGCCACGCCTTTGCTGAGTTTACGAAGAACGAGTGCACAAAATCATCAACGTCACACGAGCGAGAGTAACAACAGAGTCTGTCGTGATGCCACTGCTGCCTGCTGCTCCACCAGTATCTCACAAACTAAACGATCTCTGTCCAACTGACAAAGAAAAACTGCAGACGATCATCTAGTCCAGACCAACCAGGTGCTGTTCACTTGATGTATTACCAACATGGTTACCTAAAGCTACCTTAGCGCTACGTCAGATCCCAGCGCGTTATGATTGGTTCGTCTTCTTTGAACGCAATACCCATCTATCACGGTGTACCTCAGGGTTCAGTACTTGGAGGAAAAGTGATGTTCAACGCATACACGACACCCATTGCTGACATGTGCAAGAAACGTCAAGTGCTTTACCATCGATTCACTGATGACATTCATCTATATGTCAGCTATAACCGTGCGGTGTCTGATCAACTGGAAAACGTTAAGCAGGTACTGATCCAGCACATCGGCGTGACTAGAGTCTTGATGTTGATACGTCAACTTAAATTAAACAATGACAAAACCGAGTTTATAATACTGCAGTCACCACATAATCTAAGTGTCTACGGCACCCCAGCTTGGAACTAACTGGACTTACTTTACATTCAACAGATGCAGGAAGGAATATCGGCTACTATTTCGACAGACACATGCAGTTAGACATCCTCGTCTCCAGTTACTGCCCTTCGGCCTGTTACCATCTGCGCCTGATCGGCAGAATTCGTCACCTGCTGATGCGAGACGCGAGCCATGCTGCGGTACGAGCCGCCTTGATTTCTGCAACGCACTATTCTGTGGATTGAAAAATGGACAATCCAACCGCCTTCAACGAGCATAGAACTCGGCCGCACGACATATCAACCGCGTCAGACGACGAGAACATATGACATTCATTTATGCAATCACGGCACCAGCTGCCGATTAGGATGCGAGTCATCTTCAAAAAATATGAACGTACATTTTCAAGATCATACATATTCTAGATCCTGCATTAACCCCGGACTACCTCAACTGTGCAGTAGTGTGCTACG
>SDWI01002302.1:0-12324 GCA_009193005.1 Lamellibrachia luymesi
GATTAGGCCCACAGTGAACTACGCTCCGCATTTGTTTTCTGACGTTATTATACTTCAGGGCAATTACCTAACATGGTTTCTCACTCAATGAATCTCGCTATTTGTTTCAGCTTCGTAACAGGAACACGTATTAATTAAAGCGCTTCTGGCTCGCTAATCACGTATGGATATTCTATTTTTAAACATATTCACACTACTAGCATTAACACAATCATTATAGTGACAAGTTAAACACTTTGGAGAGTGGTGCACTAATTTGTTCACGTATGGATACTGACACTAATTAAGCAGGGACGTTGTAACACCACGCACACACGCACACACGCGCACACACACTCACATGTACGCGCACACTGGACACTAAACACGCCAATTGCCTACGAATCTGTTTGACTGCGGTGACGACTGGGAAATTAAAATGTAACGTTGAGGCTGTTTATTATTTTGCAAGATGCGTCTCTGAGATACACGCATTTATTCATAAAATAAATAAATAAAAGTTATTCGATGCGCCAGTCTCTAAAGTAAGCAAATCTCTGCGCTTCAAAACTAAAAGCCTATTAAAATATATAAATAAATAATATAATTAAAACGTCTTCTCGTTAAAACATAAAAGTCCTCCGTTGTATTGTTAGTCCATAAACTGTATTCTACACATTGACATATGCACATTGTAAGAGATGAGTCTTCAAATGGCGCTTAAGTAGTGTCAATGAAGTTGCATCACGGAGGGAAACTGATAGTGTGTTCCAGAGTTCGAGGCTGGTTGTTCCATATACACGCCTGCCGATGGATTTGGACACTGGTGGTGCAGCTGGCTGCAGGTGGTCGTACAGCTGCCAGAGCCGATGATTGCTAGTTCTTGGATTCAGCAGTGGAGACAGATAGGCAGGTGCCAAATCAGCGTTAGTTAATTCATCCAGTTACACAACTTGTCAAGTGGGTCACCAATGCCATGATTAGCTCACTGATAGAACCAACTTACTGCACTGAGACTGCTTTTGAAAACCTAGAAAACATGTCACCTTATCTAGAGGCTGAAAAGTAGTACATATTTAAAAAATGCACACATTTTACATTACACATAAACAGGCCCGTCCTCGGGGTTTTGAAAATTGGGGTTCGGAAATACACAACCAGCCAGGGATTACTGGGATGATTTCTAAAAACGTTACAAATTAAAATAATTATCTTAAAAAGGGGGTTCTTTCGAAGTCCCCACCCCCGCCACTGCCAACTTCGGTCAATACAGCATTAAACTGCATGCGTATACATAAGTAAATAACATTGAATCAACTTTAAATTAAGAGCATTACTTTGCATATAAATAAGTAAATTAAATTAGGTTAAGACAAGATTTAACAAGATTGCCATCCCAACAACAAGTTCCAGATGGCAAGTGGACAAGGAAGCCATTGGCTTATCGAGAGTCCAAGTCCAGACGTAGCCAATGCCAATTCTCTGGAGCTACTCCTTATGAAGCTATTGTCCAGCGCTTTGGCCAGTCACAGCAAGCTTTGAACGCCCATATCAGTGGCACGTTTTGTCGGATAGTGGTATACGTATATATGTTATCGTGTCTCATGTGATGGCGTCAGCCCGTAAACGTAGATACAGTGGGAGTGAAGTACTTCGTATTTTAGATTAGTTGGTAATACTATCATATGGCTAATTTATTGATTATTCATATTAACTGTTCCTGCCGATTCATCCATTGATAATAAAAATGCATTGCACATAGATATATCATGTACTATCTTGTATCTATGTGTAGCCCNGCCGGCGCTCTAACCGATCCTCTCGACTGGCAGGCCGGCGCTCTAACCGCTGCGCCACCGCGCCACATTTTATAATTGCTGGTGACTGCCAAATGTTTGTCTGCACTGTCGTGTTCTGGAAGTCATACATTTAGCCGTAGACTTGAAGTTTGTGTTTGCTTATTTCATACATATTATTCAAACCCATATACACGCGTATGCATGTGAAATATACGTTATTGTTATAATACTTCAACCACAATATGTGTCTAAGGACATTCTGTCATTTCCCTTTCTTTCTCTCCTCTCTCTCTCTCTCTCTCTCTCTCTCTCTNTCTCTCTCTCTCTCTCTCTCTCTCTCTCTCTCTCTCTCTCTCTCGCCTCAACTTTTTTCCACAATTTGGTACTCACTAATGCCTAACAAGCAACTGGCTCGGTGCTCGGCTAATCACAAGACGCAAGGCCTATTTCCTTGTTCATGAAATAGTGACAGAGCGAGTGTTTTTAAATCGTGTTCACATTACTTAAGGTCGCTTCGATTTCGTCTATTCAGTGGCCTGAAGACGTAACGGAGATATCGACCAGGCATTTTTATGGAGTGACTGTTGGAAAACGGAAGTGCTGTCGGCCAAGTCAACCCACGCTCGGTGTTCGATCTCGATTTTGGCGGTTTTCGCTCACGTGTTTGTCGTCAAGTATACGGCTATATTGTAACAGCCATTATGCAAAGAATGAACATACGCACTCGATTATCACCTCGAGACTAGATCGCTGCAACTCACTTAGTACGGTATACCATGTAATCCCGTAACATTTGTTTGCCAAAAGCGATTATTTTTGCATGAATGTTTTCTTTGGTGTTTAAGTAAACAGAAAATCAAGGGTGGCAATTTTATTTTTATTTTTTCAAGTTTTTATGGGGTCTAGCTACCGGTATACATACCTACCGCAAGTGCCTGTATTATCGCCCAATATGTCAACATCAATGTTAATAAAGAACAATCTTTGAAACAAATATTCGTTGAAAAATTCTGAAATAAACCATGGACGTTTTAGAGACACTAGCCCACATATTATACGAATATGATTCCAATATTTGAATATCTTTAAATTTATTGCAATAAACATGAAATTGTACTCCGATATCTGATTTTGTTCTTACCAATGCTATATGCTATTCGTGTTGAATTCACAGTCAGGCAATGCAATTGGAATTATAAACTAAAACAATAATTACATTTCACAAACTGCACTTTATTAAAGCTCTTACATCACAAATAAGCAGGAGAGTTATACTGGTAGGTTTACTCAAGCCAGGCATGTCAAGAGGCAGTCAAACGAAGAGTAGCCATTCACAAGGGGATGTGACTCCCATCCGATGTGAGACCAACAAAAGAACTAAGAAAACAACGTATTTGGACAGCTCAACGTCGCAGTCAATCTATGACATAAGTAAGTATTTAGTGAGAAAAAATTATTCACTTCAGTGTAAACAATTAGAAATTCCAGACAGAACATCTAGCTGTTTTGACCAAAACCATGTCTTCTTCGTGGGTTAACTTATATTCCGTTATGTTTCCGCAGTCCACGCACTTGCACAACGCTGTGCAAGGCAAGCCATTCTTATAACACGAACAGCTGGTCTTCCTTCTGCACGAACCCTAACGTTCGCATCTAACCAGCTCTAGAACAGCAAGAGGAGCTGGCTTAAACAGACATCTCACGGGCAATAGCTTTCCATCGGCATCCTGTTCCCATCCATTGTCACTGGGGAGTGGAAGATCTGGTCTAGGTTCTTTGTATGATTTGTCTCGTCTGGACATGAAGTGAGCTCTGACAATGTGAGGCATGAGGGTGTTTAGTGTTGGGGGGAGTTTTTCACCTTCAAAGCATTTTGTCCTGAAAAGCTCCCATCGTAGATTTGAGACAGTCACGCAGGAACTCCTGCTGGAACACACATTGCAAACACAAACCTCTCGATGTGCTTGGTGACAGTTTTTCTTCCAAACATTCAAATGACTGGAATGTCTTAACAATTTAGTCATCGGATGCGAGTGCTAGAAACTTCACTATCCATGTCTTTCAGGAAGAATGCTACCGAAGGTGGGTTTCGTAAGACATGCTACCAGTAAAGTGCCATGTATCACGGTGGTTCAACAGTTCACTACGAAGTACCTTGGTAACCTTAACTACATCAGAGAGTACTTCCTCTGACACCAGAAGGATCACATTATCTACAGCTACAACAAGAATTTTGCTGCTTAGCACATGCTCACTTCCATTCAAGATTTAACAAGATTTAACAAGATTGCCATCTCGAACAACAAGTTCCAGATGGCAAGTGGACAAGGAAGCCATTGGCTTATCGAGAGTCCAAGTCCAGACGTAGCCAATGCAAATTCTCTGGAGCTACTCCTTATGAAGCTATTGTCCAGCGCTTTGGCCAGTCACAGCAAGCTTTGAACGCCCATATCAGTGGCACGTTTTGTCGGATAGTGGTATACGTATATATGTTATCGTGTCTCATGTGATGGCGTCAGCCCGTAAACGTAGATACAGTGGGAGTGAAGTACTTCGTATTTTAGATTAGTTGGTAATACTATCATATGGCTAATTTATTGATTATTCATATTAACTGTTCCTGCCGATTCATCCATTGATAATAAAAATGCATTGCACATAGATATATCATGTACTATCTTGTATCTATGTGTAGCCCGCCCTTATCAGATATCTATCAATTCTATTTTTAAACATATTCACACTACTAGCATTAACACAATAATTTGGCAGTTTGTTCCATTCATTTATCACTCTCTGTGAGAAAGAGTACTTTCTCATGTCCAACTTACACTGCTCCTTAACTAATGCTGCTTTGTGTCCTCTGGTTCTACTGCCTTCTTTAAGTTTGAAGAACATATTCCTATCAACATCCTCATAACCGTTCATTATTTTAAACACTTCTATTTGGTCTCCTCTTAATTTCCTGGTCTCTAGTGTTGTCAAACCACATTGTAATAAGCGACTTTCGTAACTAAGGTCTCTTAATTCTGGAATCATCTTAGTTGCTCTTCGTTGTATTCTTTCTAGCTTATCTATGTCTTTTTTACGATATGGCCTCCATGCTTGAATACAATATTCCAAATGTGGTCTAACTATTGCTTTGTACAGGGGTACAATTAGATGTTTCTCCTTATACGTGATAGTTCTCCTAATTAGCCCTAGAATTTGATTTCCTTTCGAAGCAGCAATCCCACATTGCTCTGAAACTTTCATGTCAGCATTAAATGTTACTCCTAAATCCTTTTCTTGTGTGGTTCTACCTAGTACAGCATCCCCCATTTTATATTCCTCGTCCATATTTCCATGTCCTATGTGTATACATTTACGCTTCCCAAAATTGAATAACATTTGCCATTTTTCTGACCATTTAACTAATTTTTCTAGATCATCCTGTAAACTTTGTTTATCTGTATCATTAGTAATGATCGGACACATTCTACATATCTAACATGTTCTGCTATCAAATGTTTGAGGTGAACTTTGAAGTGGGAAACACGTGGATTAACACAATTTTCACATAACATAGACACGTATTCATCATTTATGTCGTTCATGTTTAAAACAGTGCCTAACAAAATCACATTGACGCTCAACCATAAACAATCTCTTACTAGGCACTCTCTGTACTATTTGTATCGGTAAAAAATTCACGATATATTATTACAATTTTAGTTATTTTTATATAATTAATTAAGAATGTACATAATTAAAATGTAACACTCTGTTTTACTAACTATATATTTATCAATAATAAACTAAGTAAGAACTATCATTATCATTTGGCCATAACAACAAAATCGTGATCAATGTCGTGAATGGCATTCCATACTATAACAGTATGTATAGATTTAAATTCGACGCGATAACCTTTCGACGCTACAAAAGTCTTCCACTGAAAACTACTTTTCTAATAATTTGTTTAACTGTAATAACTGTTTTTGAATCAGAACATCGATCATTAGACAAAACATGTCTTTATATTATATAAAATGTAGCGAATTTGGTCCCAGCCGGTTCACAGGTGTTTTTATCGCTCGTTTTGGAATTAAAATTAACCTCTTTTGCCAGGTAGAAACTGGTCCGTATGATATAAGATATACATAAACATGTAAATAAATATGATATAAGATATACATAAATATATACAGCTAAGATATATAAATGTCAAAATTATGCAAACCATTGGCCAGCTCTCCAATGCTGCGTGTCGTGCGCGCAAACTCTTGTTGATGTATGGGCAGCTAATTTCGTAGTTACGTGTAAATTAAAGGCATTTGGGGTATGTGTGTTTGAGACCCCATAAAAACTTTTAAAGCGAAAAGTAAAATTGCCACCTTTGATTTTCTGTTTACTTAGACCCTAAAGAAAACATTCATACAAAACAAATCGCTTTTGGCAAACAAATGTTACGGGATCCTATGATTGGTACAAGGTAAACCATATTAACTGCTGTGTTAATAAGTGTCGGCTGCACATACTGCAGAGCATAGAGAATACAACCGCCTGTCTCATGACCATAACAAGGAAACATGAACACATAACATTGGTCCTGAAATCCCAGGGAAAGGGTCACTTTCAACATTCCTCGAATCACCTTGAATGCACTCTACGCCTTGCACGACATATATACATATCCGAACTACTCAGTCACTACCAACCCGCACGTTCCTTGCGATCAGTTTCGGCGGGTTTCTTAACTATGCCCACTACACGCCTTATAACATTTGGAGACCGTGCCATCTCGAAAATGGCCCCTGAGCATTGGAACGGTGTAAAGCGCTTTGAACAAACCAAATGACTGAAACAGCGCTATATAAGACTGTATTAATATTAATATTATCACTGGCTGAATTAGTATATTCACTACAAAACAAATTGGTGAAATCAGTAGCAGACCATCATCCATGTTCTATCCGATAGCCTACGCCTGCGTTGTTTTCGTGATTTCGCGGCAACGACTGAACTGAGTGATTGAGCAAAACAGCCAACCATTCAAAAGAAGCAATTTACTTATTGCATAGCTAAGCTTAACTTAGCTTACATTTATCCACATATATAGAGGCCTGTGACGAAGTCCAACAGGTACAAAATAGGCGTTTATTAAATTATATGAGTACATTTAAATTATATCATATTTTAATGAAAGTAAAAACCCATGCACAAGGAATTACTAGAAAAGGTACACATTAAAAATAGTTGTTGCAATGTATAATGACTCTACATTCTGCTTCTTTATGTTTATATATAATGTTTATATATAATGTGTATGTGTGTGCGTGCATGTGTGCGCGTGTGTGTGCGTGCGTGCGTGCGTGTGTTCAACGTCTCTGCATTCAATGTACTATTGCCCCAAACTACTTTTCAAAAATAGATTGTTTTCGTAGAAGTAATTATATAATCAGAGCCGCAATAGTTCAAGGAGCTCACATCTTCGTGCCATCATTCTGAGATCAGAGTAGCGTCGAGTCCTATTAGTAATATATTGCAAATTGCTCCCTTGTAACGCAAACCAGGGCAGAAAAAATTCAAAAGTGCGCATGATTAGTCATCCGATCGTATGATCTCGCTTTAGACAAATCAAATATTTTATTCCAGACTTAATTTCCAGACTTTGGCAAGTCATGAGCTGGCAAGTCAAGTCAAGTCTCAAGTCAATGACCCCCAAGTCGAAGTCAAGTCTGGAGTCATCTAACTGTTTTTAATATATATATAAATGATTTAGAAGATGATATATCTAGCAAAGTACTAACATTTGCAGATGACACAAAAGTATTCAGAAAGGTTGGTAGAACCACATAAGAAAAAGACTTAGGAATAACATTTAGTGCTGACATGAAAGTTTCAAAGCAATGTGGGATTGCTGCTTCGATAGGAAATAAAATTCTAGGGCTCAATTGAAGAACTATCATGTATAAGGAGAAACAACTAATTGTACCCATGCAGAAACAGCTAATTGTACCCAATAGTTAGACGATATTAGGAATATTGCATTCAAGCATGGAGGCCGTATAGTAAAAAGGACATAGAAAAGCGAGAAAGAATACAACGAAGAGCAACTAAAATGATTCCAGAATTGAGAGACATTAGTTACGAAAGTCGCTTATAACAATGTGGTTTGACACTAGAGACCAGGAGACCAAGAGGAAACCAAATAGAAGTGTTTAAAATAGTGAACGGTTATGAGGATGTTGATAGGAATATGTTCTTCAAACTTAAAGAAGGCAGTAGAACCAGAGGACACAAAGCAGCATTAGTTAAGGAACAGTGTATGTTGGACATAAGAAAGTACTCATTCTCACAGAGGGTGATAAATGAATGGAACAAACTGCAAAATTATTGTGTTAATGCTAGTAGTGTGAATATGTTCAAAAATATAATTGACAGCTATTTGATAAGGGCGGGCTACACACAGATGAGAAAATCGTTGGACTCTCGATAAACCAATGGCTTCCTTGTCCACTTGCCATCTGGAACTTGTTGTTTGGGATGGCAATATTGTTAAATCTTGTTAAAAACTGAAGTCAAATCGCAATTAGTGAATTAAAGTCTTCAGTGCGACTCAAACCCCCGTACGACTAGAGTCAACAAGTCTATTAATTTCTTCGTATGATGGATGCTTAGACGTACACCTTGGGGTGGGCATAGTAATATATTAAATTAAATGTGAATAAGACAACTGTTATCAACACTCTACCACTTTCGCTAAGAAAATATTAATCTGATCACGACACCGGCACCAATCAGACCACCCACCTTGGTGGCGACGCGTCTTCTTGTGTATCGACCACAGTATCGCTGTGTAGGCGATGATGATACACACCAATGGTAGGCCGCACATGAGGAAGATGCTGAACAGATTGTAAGCGATTTCCCCGCCTTGCGACGGGAAGAAGTTGAACGTAACGCACTGCTCGAACCATGTGTAGTGTGGGTGCTTCTCGACGTGGAATATGACGCTCTGTAAACACAAACGTCATCAAGTCGTCAAATACGGCACCTTGCTGTGACTGGTCAAAGTGATGGACAATAGCCTTATATAACGACCGTTGACGAGAGAGAGAGAGAGAGAGAGAGAGAGAGAGAGAGAGAGAGAGACAGACAGACAGACAGACAGACAGACAGACAGACAGACAGACAGACATACATAGACAGAGACGAAGAGAGAAGAGAGGGAGAGATAGATAGATAGAGAGAGAGAGAGAGAAGAGAGAGAGAGAGAGAGAAGAGAGAAAGAGAGAAGAGTGAGAGCAGCAGCAACAGCAACAGCAGCAGCAGCAGCAGCAGCAGCACCAGCAGCAGCAGCAGCAGCAGCAACAGCACCAATAGCAGCAGCACCAATAGCAGCAGCACCAACAGCAGCAGCTGCAGCAAACGTACGAAAAAAGTTTTTAATTTATTTAATATTCCATTTTGATTTATTGGCTATTTTGTTTGTATAACTGTCCCCATTTAAACACGTTTTGTAATAGCTATTAAGTGTATGTCCCAACTTTGTTTAAGGCAGGATATACATATCGAAACAGCAAGGATATGTTTAGTCCCGTGATGCTTTGCGCAGCGCCGAAATGAACCGGACGACGAACACTTGATCGAATAATCCGTGTTATGAAGTAGTATAGAAAATAGCATAAGAATATATTGATATGATAGCCAACCAAAACAATATCACCGGACTTTGTGAAGAAGGCGTTCTACCAAGTCTCTGAAATAGCGCATGATGTGTTAAATGGTGTGATAAAACGTGGTGCGGTTAGAACATCAGACTCTCATTCGAAAGTACCTTGGTTCGAATCCCCTTGCTGTTATTTCAAAGTTTTGACAATTACATTTACCCGACGTTGCCGCAGTTTACTCAGCTGGGTGAATAAGTACCTGGTTATAGACATAGGTGGGTATATTAACTAATGGTCGACAATCACACCTATATATTTTTCATTACAACATGCTAGCTCGTTTGTACAAATGTGCGATTTGGGTTTGATAAAATCTTCGAACAAACAAGTACAATAATCGAAAACCGGCTTCGCCTCTGTATAGAGTAAGGTGTGGCAAGACGCCCCTACGCGACGAATTTTTGCGCCCTCCATCTAGGCTATTTTTAAGTAGCCAGATGGAGCCCGATACCATTATGTCCATATGACTAAAGCACAGTCGCAGAAAATGGCTACAACTTTTTCATAGACTGGCAACATGAAATATTTCAACACGTGGCATGTACCTAAGACAACGAACTAGATAATTCATAGCGTGTAGACTATATACCTCGTGTCCGTCTACATGGGGTGTTCGGGGGTTCGAACGAACCCCCTTTTTGAGAGAATTTGTTTTAACGACTTTAGAAATCATCTCATGAATCCCCGGCTGATTGCGCATGCCCGAACCTCCTCTTCAAAACCCCGAGGCCGGGCCTGTACCTGCTGAAATGATACTTTCCTGCATACGATGTCCGCGTAAGAAGGCACCTTACCTCACCCTACCCTACTACAACATACGGCTATTCACAGTTTCGCAAGCTACCCGATATAACAATCAAAATCAATTCGTTCGATGATTTTAACAAACTTTCATATTGTTTTATTAAACCGACTACGCATGTTACTTTTTTAAACGATTCACGCACAACATATTTTTCACATCAACTAACCTGATTCGTGATGGGCTAAATTACTCGAGGAGGCTGCCTTAAATGTTCTGCGTCGCCATCTTGTCGATGCGTCTGAGAATAAATTACTCAAACCGGAGCCACGAAGAAATAGTAATAATAAATATTAGTGACTGGATCTGGTTCAGTCAGAACTCATAATCACTCGTTAAGCTTACTTTTGACAAGTTGGAAGTGCACAAATTTAAATATATGGTATATACCGGTACGTCGAAGGCGTATCACGATACGTATCGCGTAGAATCGTTACCGCGATATACCGGTAATATCCCGCAACACTAGTTCACATTAGATACGGCGGTTCGATGTTACAAACAGCGAGAGTGGCACGACATCCCCTCGAAATGGCCTACGAATGTGCCTGTAGTCATCTTCAACATCGTAAAAAGCGTAATGCAAAAAAGAGATGCCACTGAAGCAGGCAGGTTTCACGAGAGAGACATACACATAGGATCAATGTGCCAGCCTGATATGAATGTTAAAAGAAATAAAGGATAGACAGAACAAAATCGATATTTGTTTCATATACTGCCCAAAGGGTTTAGACTGTGTTGACTACGAACTCACGTGGAAATGCTCCGTAGTGTGGGCACGGTTGAATATCTGGTATGTCTGACCAGGAGTCTGTACTCGAATTGAAAGGCTAATGTTCAGTGGCGTATTTAGGGGGGCGGGGACATTGAACTATTCACCCATTTGGCTTATTTCCCCCCGTATTTTTCCGTTGCGCCGCTAGATGGTAACATTTGTGACTAGGCGTGCACCCCCCGGCCTCCGCATTGCGAGATCACACGTACGCCACTGCTCAGGTCAGAACGTAACACTGCGATATCGGATGGTTCAACGTTCTCTCAAATATGTTGGATAATTGTATTTATTCATCGACCTGACATTGACAATGGTCGATTAGAGCAGCGTCAATCACGGTTTCCGGATTTCTGATCAACTACCTCCAAGGCGACGCGATAGCGCCACCCGTCAATTACTGGTTTCCTTATTGTTCGTTATTTCATGACACTAGCGCAATACTGTTGCGATAGTTATGAAAATATCGCCATATTATTGCATTCGTCACACAGCTATCGCGATACTATCTCAGTAGTAAAACTATCCCCGATAGTCGCCCCTAACTATCTCAGTAGTAAAACTATCCCCAATAGTCGCCCCTAACTATCTCAGCAGTAAAACTATCGCCGATAGTCGCCCCTAACCATGACTGCTGGAAGAAATGAGGAACTAGTGCAGCTATCAATACTGGTTGAGTATAAGTCATAGTAGTCAAATGCGAAGAAGGGCTGATTGCAGCTGAAAGCCGCAGAATGTAGTAGAAGATAGACGTAGTTCGCGGACTTGAGCGACAAATTGTTTTCCGATAACCTGATTGTCTGCCGAAGGATCCGTCTGATGCTGCGCTAAGTCCGAGTGAGTTATAGAGAGAGCCGTTGTGAAACTAGTACTTCTAATTCTGCCGGACTGATTTTTGAGTCATCGATGGCAGTTTATTGGTTAAGTTCCATTCCAGCGAGTACATTCACACACATTATTCTTGGACATTCACAAGACTTGCACTGTAACATTTACAACCTCAAAGTTCCATTGAGTAATAATAGTAATAATAATTTCCTTGAGTAATAATAATAATAATAATAATTGTTTTTTGCAATCATGAGATTGAATAAAAGTACATGTAGAAAATATGCATATCCTATAAATTACGATTACGTTTTAGGTTAGAATAGTTTAAAAGAACTAAAAATTAATGTATGTATGTATATCATAAAAGGAATACTAGAAAAAAGAAGTATACATAAATAATGACACTCTGAAGACAAGCACACGCCC
>SDWI01002302.1:13360-23917 GCA_009193005.1 Lamellibrachia luymesi
GCGCTGCTGGCCCATGTATACAGTTGTTCAATGACATGAATAAGGTTACGGCCGATGTTGTCATTTTTCATGGTTGCCCAGAGAGTTGAATGTCATACTCTATCAAAAGCTTTCTTGAGATCGACGAAAGCATGATAGATGTCTTGTTGGTGTTGTAGATATTTTTCGCAAAAAAAATTAACATTGAAGATCTGCTCAGTTGTATTTCTTCCTGCCCGGAAGCCAGCTTGTTCCTCGCCGATGATATTTTCTGCTAGTGTTTTTGTTCTATTTAGAATTACTTTTAGCATTACTTTACTTGGATGGCTGATAAGGCTGATGATACGCACAGTTGCAGGTTACCATTTTTTCGCAATGTGATTATAAGTCTACAAGCAGTGTTAGTTGAGCCACTGGGTTAGTCTTCGAACATAATAAGCAGTTACACTGGTTGCGATTTACTTATACATATATATTAATTAAGTGTGTTGTATTATTAATTAAACGTGTAGACTTGTCAGAGACGTGTTGTACCCATTGGGTAGATGTGTTGGCTGAGTTGTTACGAACTGTTTGTACAAGGCCTAGGTAAATTATACAAATAAAGCATTTACGCAACTTACGCTGCACTGTGGCTCAACTTACCCCACACCAAGTGTTAGTTGAGCCAGCTTACCAACCCTATTTGAATCAGCTAGATATAATTATCTATGCATGCTAGATATATTATCTTGGTATAAAATTACATATTAATAATCATAGTTTATGTGGGTAAAAACAATTTTGACTTATGAATACGATTGCACACTAGACATCAAAAAGAACGAAAAATGGCTAATCTAACACTGCCTTCCCCTAAGAAGGAACACTTCGTCAAATACTATGTTCAAACGGCAGAGCTGATGAATGAAGTTGGAGAGTAGAGAGAAAAGACGGGGGAATTATGGAAGCAAGTTGGGCGTCCATGCATACAAAGACACTAACAGGATGACTTTGTAGCAAGCATGACGGCATTTCATAATCAGTCGGAAAGAGTACGTGCGCAGTATGAGAACGTCGCCCTTCTCAGCGAGGCGCTGATGCAGACTCAGGTAATATTGACGTGTGCCACATTTTCAAGGAAGTGTACAATGCGTAGTATTCCAAGGAGCAGGTATCACCCTGCAGTCATTCACAACAAGGCAGCAAGTGGAGAGATGCAGCATAGAACGCCTGCTATGACATGTCTCACAATTTTGCGACTTCTGGTGCTTAAATGCCATCGGTGGATTCCACGACGAGTCAGTATACAAAAAGCTGAATCTTCACACTGGTGCCTTTATACAAGATCATGTTCATGTTCAACATCGTGGCATTACTTTGAATATGAGCACGAGAAAGACCCATCCAAGGTGGCAGGGATGTGTTAAACGCACAGCTGATATGGGCAGAAGTCCTGTTTGAATCCCTGCTGCACACCGTTGGGTAACTTCCATCCTACCTGTCCTTATGGGTAAACAAAAACGAACAAGGTAACCCTACCACAGCGCAGGAACACTCAGATGCCGGCAACAGAGAAACCACCAACTCAGAAACTCTGACATAAACCACGTACCTACAAATCAGCAAGTATGTGCATGACGTACCCTCGGGGCGCCAAGGCGTTGAAGTTAGACCATCGGACTCTCAATCGACGATCTACGGGTAAAGTAAACCACAGGCAGATTGGATGAAAAAACGGTTCTTCCAAGAAGCTCAACATATCTATTTTTGTGGAAATGATTATTTTGTATTATACACTGAGGGTAGTAATTCGTGTATTCTCATTTTGACAGTCAGCCTCGCCAGGCACAAAATGACGTGCATGGTAAATGAGCTAGTCTGGTGAACATACACATTTTATCAATTCAAGAATATTAGGTGGTGCGTGAGTGACATTAGAAGACAACGTGACTAGCGATAATGATTTGGTTGGTTCATTGTGTATCCATCCAAACTTCGTGGCATCCATTGATGGAGGTGATAAATATAGGGCTAACATCCGAATAGTTGTGTGTATGTCTCAGTAGTCTTCAGTTCTGGTACTGTTGTCACCTTTGCTTTGCCCATCTTTTGGGACCAGGTCTCCTCACGAACGTCCGACATGTTTTCGGTCTTCTTGACACCATGACACACACCAATGATTTCAGTACCCGCATACTTGCCTGAACATAACCTAGCTTACCCAGGCTCCGCTACAAGTGCCTGTATTCCAGTTCCTTTCCCAATGCCATACAACGGTGCCACCGTTTCACAACCAGAATGCGTGTGCGTTGCTAGAAGTTGCGAGTGCGCACCAGTCTGTTTCTTAAATGTTGCTGACTACCAATGTCGTACCACGACTGGTACTCTCCATTGTAAGAATGCAAGTAAAATCGAATTCTGCTTAATAATTGAGGAGGTGGAGAACGAATACATCGGTGGCATTGCATATGTTGTTGATGCTGTTTGCTCCACAATAGCTCAATGTGTATTCTGAAGATCATCTCGGTAATTCAGAACACATGATTTAGTTCTACAAGGCCAGAGTCCTGACCAGTTATGATCAGCTTGTGTGTGTGGTTGGATGCATTTCAATCAGTACTTTTTCAAAAAGTTGCTAACAAGTTAAGTCTATGAAATGACATTTGTTTGCATTTACTGTTAGAACAACTTTTTAGGGTGGAAGTGGAGGAGAGTGAAGACTGAGCTTGTCGTCTGTTAGCACGCAGACCGCCATAGCTGCAGAAATTGTTCATGATGTATTCGACTGTTCGATCAATTCACTTGAAGTTTCTTCTTCAGCATATACTTTGAAGATGTGATTCACATCTACCCATATTCATCAAATATTGATGTTAGCACTGGGGCAAGTTCATGGTGCAAAGCTGTCCTCAGGTCAATGTTGCTAGAGTGTTGCAATACCAACACTCTCTAGTTGATTAGAGTGTTGCAATACCAACACTCTCCAGTTGATTAGAGTGTTGCAATACCAACAATCTCCAGTTGATTAGAGTGTTGCAATACCAACACTCTCTAGTTGATTAGAGTGTTGCAATACCAACACTCTCTACTTGATTAGAGTGTTGCAATACCAACACTCTCTAGTTGATTAGAGTGTTGCAATACAAACACTCTCTAGTTGATTAGAGTATTGTAATACCAACACTCTCTAGTTGTTTAGAGTGTTGCAATACCAACACTCTCTAGTTGATTAGAGTGTTGCAATACCAACACTCTCTAGTTGCTTAGAGTGTTGCGTTGCAATACCAACACTCTCTAGTTGATTAGAGTGTTGCAATACCAACACTCTCTAGTTGATTAGAGTGTTGCAATACCAACACTCTCTAGTTGATTACGCTCACGCCGTCGACAGCTTTAGTGCCCACTTTCAGTGCTTTTCTGGAAACTGACATTTTCACAAACTGCTTGGACAAAGCAGTATTAAACCTCTGAGGAATGTCCTCTTGTAGCGTCTTCAATGACCTAAGTTAACATAAGCCATATCTGGCGTAGTTGAATTGGCCAACAGCAAAGAAATACACCATCTCATTTACAACCTATCAGCTCCACGTTCAGTCCTCGCAAAAATCATCATGATGAAAACATTCGTGATGTTCTGCCCCTTGTGAAATAGCGCATTGATTGTCCTTTGAATCATCGTCAATATTTGACGTTACAGACGTGACGTGAAGTTACGTATACAGAATCGCATCTACTTCCATACGAAGAGCCCGGAAATAATTTCCCTGACAACATGTTTGAACAGAAAAAAGATTAAGCCTTAATTGCTTTATTTACCATGCCCAATAGCTATTGTTATTTGTAGAAATTTGCTAGAAAGTTAATCAATCTTTCTAAAGATTAGGGCAAATAAGATTTTTCGGCAATGCCGGTGCAGTATAGAAAAGTGACCCATTAGAATTGTGGTTACCTTTCTGTAGTAATGTGTCCATTGAATTGTGAATCCACTAAATAAATGTGACTCCCATCCTAAAAATATGTTATAACATAATAAGTCGTTGTGAGTTTGGTTGATACGTTTAGGTTGATTAGTATAATATATCTAGCTAGATAATACATAGCATTAAATGGGAATAATCAGATAATAATAGTTATGAAGTTGGTCTCCTTTCGCATGCGCTCCGTTGTCTCAATGTAATATACCCCTTTGGTATTTATTAATTTAGTTAAATATAATAAATTCTTACATAAACCTGTGCTACACTGGTATATATTAGGTAAAATGAATTTAAATGAATTCTGATTTAATATGTTATCACAATGAACCTTTCTTGTGCATGCATGAAAATGCATTTCAAGATGCTGCATATAAACCAAAAATATAAAAAAGAATGTATATCAAACTTACATACACATATTCATACCTGTTATTTTTAAATTGCAGTCTGAACAATAAATAATTATGACCGGGGATAAAAATAAATTTTTCTATGGGGGATCACATCAATATCTCACACTGGTACCATATTTGCATATTCATGAGAAAATGCGATATAGGATCGCCACGAGAATATCCTTATTGGAATCACGAACCTTGAGAACACTAATGTTATGATGTTATCACACCTATTTACTGATATGTCGGACAAATATATTTATAAGTAATGGCTGCAATCAATTTGAATATCTGAAAAATTGCTAAAGTGTGCCAAGGCGGCATCACATGGATTCGTCATCAATATTCTCTATAGATACGTTGTGTTGACCATATTGCAAGGTGTACCCCAAAAACAGCATTTCACTGCCGGACTAAGCTGCACAACCATCTAAACACCTATCTATCTAGCCACGTTTGCCACTCCAATCACATCATGGCTTGGTGTAGGTTATACTGTCGGTAATTTCAATCATCATATATTCAAAGTGCTGCTGGTAGAATGCGGCTGCACCAAAGATACAAACACATTATCTAATGACGCATGCAACGTGATCGGAAAATAAAATTCATCGATGCCCGGCTACGTGATGTTTTAGGCGCAGCTTTTGACGTACAAAAAACGTGTGGTCTAATTTGCTTGTCGTATTTGGGCAATTTTACGATGCATACCAAGAGTCCACAGTTCAGTAATTGGACGTGCGTGAGTTGCTCAATGAGAAACGTGCTGCATGGAAACGCTGAAAAGCAACCGAAATAATTGATCGAAACAAAATAAGTTGAAGGAGGTTTTTGTAAAGTACAAATACACAAATTCTAACAAGGAGATTGGTGACTGATTTGCCAGCAGTCCCACATCGTTTCGATCAAGGTTTTCAATGCATATTAAGCCAGGCTGAAACGAATTTCCG
Source organism: Lamellibrachia luymesi (assembly GCA_009193005.1). NCBI lineage: Eukaryota > Metazoa > Annelida > Polychaeta > Sabellida > Siboglinidae > Lamellibrachia > Lamellibrachia luymesi. The sequence continues at coordinate 18,647 of SDWI01002302.1, forward strand.
ATCATTTGAAGTACGATGCGACGATTGGAAAATAACTGATAAATACGTTTGCGATATATTTGAGATAAGGTCATGTCATTTAAAATCAAACCTCACACACACACACACACACACACACACACACACACACACACACACACACACACACAACACACACACACACACACACACACACACACAGCAAAAGTGCCTCAACCCGGACTTCAGGGATAAAGAAGAAAGCCACAACATTAGATAAGTCATTATGAACATTTATCATAACATATTGTGTTTGTGTTTCTGAGCTAAACGTAGTATTTATGTGAATATATTGGTGAGCTGAATCATATTTTCAAAGGCAGTCTTTCTACAAAACGTCTCGTATTAAAGGCCGGTTTACACGAGCGACTGTTGTCCAATTCGTCTGCCGACACGGGTTCACGCGACATCGCGCTGCACGAATCGGTCGTGTAATTTATTCTGATTTGTTTTACATTTGACTAGAATTAGTTATCCTTGACCCCGTGTATGCAGAACGCACATTGTCCCCCGATTTTAAACGTTTACAGTGAAGATGGCTAAACTCTTTGATTCGAAACATTCCCACGCCGAGACCACACCTATCACTCCTCGCCTGAGAGAACACTTGCGTGACACCAATGACTGCCAAGCAGTTGCAATTTTCCCAATAGACATGTAGAGTGACATGGAAGACTTCGCCTTCGTCTATCCCTTGACACTTGACACTTCAGTCTCAATGTTTCTCCACTTTACTCGGTACCTTTTCTCCTCCAGGCTCTCTACGAAGTTCAGTCCCGTCCGCTCATTGAAGCTGTCAACCCATCTCTTTTTCTGTCTGCCTCTTCTACATCCTCCATTCACTGTACCTTGCAGAATTGTTTTGGAGATGCCTGTCAACACCATAGCATGGCCAAAACCACTGCAGTTTGCGAAATCTCATCAGACGTTTTATTACCGCACAATGAGGTTATGGAAGTCTAGCATTGTCAAAAACTGTGTTAGATCCAGCAGCTAGGATGAGGCGCCTATCGATTGCGGCATGATGACCACAACTATTTACAGACATGACATTGTCATATTCTAAGATCGATTTCGAAAGCAGGCAGATAAACGCGCCAACGGAAACAACCGCTCGTCGCCACGTTCCTAAAACTTGTCCATGGCTTGTTGACCCATTGACAACGCTACAAGACAACTGTTTGGCAAACATCATCGTCACCATCAAAACTACTATCATCACCGGGGGTAATCATAACCACCATCATCATCACCGCAATAATTATTACAATCACCACCATGATGCTCATTATCGCCAACACAACACCTGTTGTTAGGATCACCTTCAGTACTGCTACTGCTGCTGCTACTGTCGCTGTTGTTGCTACTGCTGCTTCTATTGTTGCTGTTGTTGCTACTGCTGCTGCTACATCAACTACAATAACTACTACAACAAGTGCAGCAAATACAACAACTACAATAACTACTACAACAACTACAATAACCACTACAACAACTACAATAACTATTACAACAAATGCAGCAAATACAGCAACTACAATAACTACTACTACTACTACTACTACTACTACTACTACTACTACTACTACTACTACTACTACTACTACTACTACTACTACTACTACTAATACTACTACTACAATAACTATTACAACAACTACAATAACTGCAATGAGTACTACAACAACAACTTCAATAACAACAACATATCGTCTATGCGGTGCCTCACCTGCGGGATGCTGGCCCCAGCGCTGATGACCCACGCGGCCTTCAGCATCATCTTGCCGCGTCTGTCGGCGTCGCTGAAGCTCATCGGATGGACAACGGCGAAGTAGCGGTCGACACTGATGACAATGAGCAAGAGGGACGACAGGTAGAAGCCGAACACCCGCCAGAACATGAAGAAGCGACAGGAGAAGTCTCCGGCCGCCCACCTCACGGTGGCATGCCACGCCACCTCGACGGGGATCATGACGAACGTGATGATCAGGTCAGCGACGGCCAGGTGCATCATGTAGAGGTTGACACGCGACCGACGACGGCGGCAGCGATACAGGACGACAAAGACGACGAGGTTGCCGGCAGCCGCGATGAGGAACATAACCGTGTAAGCGACGATGGAGAAGACACTGTCGCTGCTGAAAGTCAATGCGCTCGGAAGTCGGAGCAACTCTTTAAGTCTGCTGTTCAGTTGTTCGGTGGCGATGTACGCAGACAGGTTGAAAGTACTAGAGTCATTCATCGTCAGTTCACTGTTCATGGCCAATGCCCGTGCTAGGAGAGGTGACGTCATTGCTGTGCAACAAAAACATTCACTACACACAATGCGTATTGTAACCGCACATTTATAGAACGTCACGAAACGTGGCCTCGAATACACTGATACTTACTTCGTTATCCTTGTGTTTTCTCCTACCTACCCTGGTTAACTCAGCATTTTAATCAATTAGCGGTTGCGGGCCAGTTTCCCACAAGGTAGTGTTTTACGTTTGGTGATACAATTGTCCATAAAGGATAACTTTTTAGTTTGTCTTAGACTACGACATTTATCAATTTTTTTCATGTTTATAATTGGTTATTAATTAAGGTTTTATTTGTTTATTATTCACCCAGAAACGTAAAATCGTAGAAGTACTTATTGTGATTTTCAGTAGCATAGACGTTCACAATATGACCATGTTTCATTTTGATAGTCATTGATATTACTTTATTAATTTAGAAACCTTCAATTGCGAAAAAAAAATTATTTTATACGAATGGTTACAAACACATTAGTTCGCGAATTTGGGCAATGTTGCGAACACAATGATCATCCCAAGTGCTGGAAAAATGGCATGGTATCGTAAATAAAGATGCCGATACGTTCCGTTGTAAACTTCATTGACATCAGAAATGGGTCACAACACGAATGCCACGCTGATGGGATGCAGGTGTGCTTACGTCCAGTTCCGTACATAACTTCATTAATCCGGCCAGACGGACTGACCGACCGAGAACCATGTTGTTCTCATTTCAGTCATGCATTGCTCAAAACGGTGCTTGCAGTATGTAAATGTTTCGTTATTTTAATTATATATATTTTATAATGACTGCAGACACAGGGCTCCGCGAGTTCTGTATAATAACACAATACAACACTCGGAATAGCTATGTAGTTACAATTATTATAAATTTACATAATTAAGACAGAAAACCACTTCCTTACCGTCATCACAATTTGGAGTACTATATAACAACTTAAATGAGAACAGCATGCATAGCTATGTCGATCTGCCTTTTCCTTCGCCCGCTTTTTAAAGTGTCCCTAACTCGTGGAATGAAGGAATATCGATCTGGTTTTGTACACAACTATCAGCAACTCGGTGTAAACAGAGCAAGCTTCGCACTGCTAAACCCTAAAGGCTGTAAGGAAACCGGACTGCGTATCGTCGCGTTAAACAATACAGGCAAGCCAGGCCTACGTAATGAGTTTCGCCAAACATAACTGAAATATGTTAGCAATTACTTAGAGCGGGACACCGGCGACAAAGCGATAACTGCGGAAGTCTCTCTGTCAGGCTGCAAATTCCAACAAGTGACACGCACAATAATTGGTCGCACAATAATTGGTCATTCTATACGGTAACACGTGTAACACGATTAAAAGTCCCCCGAAGCTGCTATTGATAATTATTGTACATATCCGTGTTCATTTCACCAATTCACACTATGAAATACAACGCGTGGGTCGTTTGCCGGCCTGTATCCGGTAGGACATCCGGAATCTTACTTGTACCACGAATGTGAGTGCTTATTTACGGAAGCATCATTAATTCTTACCATTCCGTTCGTAACATCGGTGTCTTCACTGACAGGCAGACACCGTCAGTGCTCGTAAATTCAGCCTCCGCCTCATCAATAAGATAAACCGGTCTCCACATAAAGTGAGAAAGGAACGCGTTCGGACCCGTAGCTTTTCACATAGGGAAGTTTCAATTTTTTGCAATACAGAGAGCGCCACCGTGTTGGCTCATATGTTCGAAATGCAGAGGATGCCACAATTACCCTGTCACAAAGCAAAATTATTATTATTATTAATAAGCTTACTCGGTTGCAATCATCATACAAGGAATTACTAATTAATTTAATTATTTAATCATATTAAAACAAATTAATTCGGGTGATCCTAGGATATCCCACAGGACATATTTAATGGGACCACCTATAGAAATCGATATATCAAAAAAGCATGTAAATAGTTTCATTGCAAATATGCAATATGATATATTCTGATTTCACGATGCTGAAAAATGTTATGCAACTAATTAATTAATTAATTAATTACTAAGCTGTATAATTATACAATTATACATAAAACGAATTAACAGTAAAATAACAACGCATATAATTAATTGAAAACTTCCTTATATTTGTTTTGAAGGAATAACGCAACCTGTGTATTTTCTTGAATAAATTATAACAACGTGTATGCTATGCTGCTTAGAGTATTCAGAAACGACGAGGGGCGGTTAAACTTGACGAAAAGCACAGAGAAATATTGAAGTCAAAATTGACGAGAAATAGACACAATTGATGAGAATAACAATCAAATGTCGAAGTCAAAATTGGTGAGAAGCAGAGTCAAATGATCATTCCCTGAAATTGCTTTTATCCGGATAAAGTGGGAGATGGAGGGGCGTGTGTTGTTAGCTGACTGGTTGGTTAGAGTAAGGAATCACCAGAGGGTGGAGAGTTATTGGGTTTTGAGAGTACTTGGGTTTGGAGAGTACTTGGGTTTGGAGCAATAGCAGGGTGACTGAGAGTTTCTAGCAATGTATTGTAATTAATCAAAGAAGATATAATTCCCAAAGTTAGATGAATACCCTTAGTTTTAGTGAGTTAGACAGTTTCATTGTATAACATTAGACAGAACCAGCCAACCAATATCAGTTAAAGAAAGCTTGCAGTACAAAATGCTGGTTTCCTGTCTAGCTGTATACATATTTGTCTGCCCTGTCTTTCGTGTGCGTGCCCGTGTGCGTGATATTAGTGTGTGGAAGTCATGTAGCATGTTAATACAATACAATGCAATAACTGGCTTGCCAACTCTGCATTGTTTCATTGAGCAGGTATTTTCTGAAGACAACAATGTTATACGTGGTTTATGATGGTAAAACGTATTTGTGCTACGACACCAACATTAGAACACAGCCTACGACGGTGTCAGCACATCGGTGTCAGCACATCGGTGTACATGAATTATTGTGGTTATGA
>SDWI01002302.1:26031-44114 GCA_009193005.1 Lamellibrachia luymesi
CACACACACACACACACACACACACACACACACACACACACACACACACACACACACACACACACACACACACACACACACACACACACACACACACACACACACACACACACACACACACACACACACATACACACACACATGCCGACATATTCTTCTGAAACTATTACCCTAGTCCAGAACGCTTTTGGGATCCAATTCCAAAACGTGAAAATACGATGGTTTCTTCAAAAGAATATCGTCTGCTCCATTGTTGGACAAATGCAAGTTAATTAACCGTGATATTTCTCCGAGAACATGTTAATTTGGAAAATATTGTCCAGTTGGAAACTTCTATCGAGTTGGAACCAGCTGTTTGTTTAACTTAATTAATACCATGATATATTGAGTATTGCCTGCGTTTGTCTGAAATCAACGGATAACGTTAACGAGGAAAAAACAAAGCACGCACATATTATTTTAATCAGTGGTTGCTGAAACCACGGATGACGAACACAGACAGTAATCAGTGAGGTGGACGGGCGTGTGCTTGGAAACGCCATCGATCATATATCTGTCCTGCTACTGCGAGTTGCAACCGTTCTAGTTCTAAGACAAAGAGTGTTCTCGCACTTTTTGTAGTCTCCTCCCCCAAACGCCGAACGACAGCAAAACATTTCAGTCTTCATTGATACAACGTGCCGCAGACAGTTTAGCATTTAGACAGTGAGTTGGTTGTCTGTGAAATTACAACTTTCAAGAAGGGTGAAGACAAAGATGCATTGTGTAATTTGACGAATTATTCAGGAAAATCTTTGAGTTTAGAGATAGCTCTACACGACGAAATTTCGTAGAGAGAAGACTCGATACTTTGTTAGATGTCGGTGTTAGGCAAGGATAACAGCACGATTCATCTCATTACGTGAATCACTTCACAATAAAACAGTATTTATCCTTGACTTATCAATCACCTATTAAAATTTCGATACCCACTAAATAAATCTTGCTCGGATTATGACACCATAATGGCCATATACCAAAACACAACACAATAGTGCGTGCGTGCGAGCGTGCAAGCGTGCGCGCGTATATGTGCGTACATGTGTTCGTCTTTTTCGTTGTTTTTGCAACTTCCCGACTGCCTCTGCAGGGAATTCCGATGTTTTAAGAAAGCACCCGGACATGAGCTCGATGCAAACGTGTGTTCACAAAATCTACACAGACGGAAGTGTTCTCGCGAGTACCATGGACTCGTTTCTCTAATACGCGATCGTCATTATAAACGACGCCCGCGACTTCATGGAAGACTCAGCGCACGATACGAATTTAGCGGCAACACTCTGTGACTGAGGCAGACGTAACTGATAAACATTGAACGCGAATCGTCGCCGACGTGTCGAACGTCCTCTGGGAAGGCTCACGTCCCCACCGCACCACGCACCTGTATAGCTGTTGCGTCATCATTTCATTAATACACATCGAACCTGGCAGGTCCACTGGCTTCGTCGCACGGATGTTTTAACGGCACGCGGCTAAGACGTGTCAGCATTACAAGACTACGCGCTGACTAAAGCTGATATCCAGCATGGCAATAGGCTTTACATTGTATTTCTCAAATCCGGCCGTTTAAAAGATGTGCTTCGCCCAGGATACTAACACACGGTGGATTCGTAGAGAATAATCTCGGCTGCGAAGCTGTTAGGCGAGGCGCAGGATGGATGTTTCTATTGCACACCGGCGGTCGAATCTTCGTCTGATGCAGCTTCGCCAACGACAGGGATGAAGACAGTCTAACGCAGAGTAAGTCGCATAATATTAAACATGATAATGTAGCAATACTAAATAAGACTTAACAAGATTGCCATTCAAAGCAAAACACCAAAATGGCTAATGGGTAAGGAAGCCATTGGCTTATCAAGATTCCAACTATTATTCAGTAACCCGACCTTCTGAGATATTTGTCAATTTTGTTTTTAACACATTCACGATGCTTGTATTTAACACATTCTCGCTGCTTGTATTTAACACATTCACGCTGCTTGTATTTAACACATTCACGCTGCTTGTATTTATACGATCAGAAGACAATAAAGTATATTCCGTGAATTTATTGTCCTGTGTGAGAATGAATACTTTTTCATATAATTATATCTAATCTACACTGTTCCATCAGAAACGTGGCTTCGTGTCGTCTAGTTCTTCCGTCTTCCTTAATAAAAAAATATGTATATCAATATTTTCACAACCATTCCCTATCCTAAGACAAATTACATTTGATTTCCTCTTAATCTCCTTATAATAACGAGCGTTCGCTTAAAAACGATTTTTTTATGCAATAACACCTACGTGGCTTTTTTGACGTTCAAACTCGCGGTCCGGTTTTCTCTGCCCTTTCATTTAATTGCCAGTCGTACTGATTTGTCCCACTACCCTGTCATAGCTGTTTAGATTATTAAGAGCGTCTTTCGCAGTCGGGACAGCCAACTTGCTCGAGCAGCTGGCTCTGACGCCCGACCACACCACTTCAATTGTTCTGTGTAGTGTTCTTCCCTCGGTCCCAGTCTTGTCTTCAGTCACAAGCCGATCTCATCTGATCACGAGTGTCGTGGAGGCCGGTTCTGGGTCGGCCGCGATATCCATTGAGTCCATAATTTTTTTTTAAATGCGTACACTGCTTGGTTTGCGAGCGTCTCCACGTCCACAGATCGGAAGTATCCCAAGAGGCGCTATCGCATTTCCATCACACCTGTGCTTATCTGTCGCCACCGACATTCTTCAAACAACTTCACGTTGCTAATGAATCCCGATGGGTGAGCGGAGCTGCTTCCGATTGAAGACACCTAGTTTTTTTCCGACCCCGTCAGGCCCCACGCGTTGTACAGTAAGAGTAGAAGAACAAACGCGTTGTATAAACGCTATCGGAGTAGCGCGCTGACGTGATGTCTTCGTAGCCAAAGGGACCACACGGAACGGAACGCGATGACCACACAGATTTTTTTAATGTTTGGATGTTAACTTTAAACTAACAAAATACATGTTGCAAACTGTGCCAAATAAAAAATGTAAACATCAACGAAATAATAATAATAATAATATTAATAGCAATTACTATAATTTGTATTTAGTTGATAAGAAAAAGAAGTAAATTACTTTAATGAAAATATTATGCATAATTTAATTTGTCTGAAGGAATTGTATCGAAATTGTATAGGTTTTACGGGCGGATCCAGGGGGTGCCTATCAGGGGGGCAGGCGCCCCTTTATTGTGATCTGATTTGTGTTTCATCAAGTTGAAATTTGTTTTCGAGACACAGTAAAGTGGCGCCCTCCTGTGCTTGTTTTTTAGTTGAGGACGTTTCTAACACGCAAAGCAGCGCATTGCAACCAGCACTGCCATTTGTCAAGTTCGTTCTGATTTACTCCCACGTTCTGTTAGGCTTACAAACCTATGTGAGGGACAATCGCCTTAAGCTGCAGCTCATATGTTCTTCTCCGTAAAATGCAGAATATTGCCATGAAAAACCACCCCCTGACCTCACCCATATCGACACTGATGAGGAGCACAGTGATGTGGTTCTGGAGAAGCATTTGGCGACACAAGACAATAACGCCTTGTAGGCATCGCACGGTCGTAATCGTAGATTTGTGTTATTCCATCAGCCACGACGAACCTTTTGACATGTTAAACAAAGATCAGTTATGCTGTGTCCTGAAATATGAAAAGCAGAAGATCCGTGAGGAATTATTGGTGTTTCGATATTTTGTTTTACTCTCGACTTTCACGCGCAACCAATGCCGAACATGTCGAGCCGCTCGGCGTGGACAACCGAAAGATGCACGGTTACACATATTATGGTATGCTAATATGGCCGGGAAGACGAATGGTGTGGCTGGTTTGATGCAAGCAAACAGTCGAGTTCGTAATGTGGTCACCACGAAGGTATGCAAAGTGATAGTCTATTCCCTGATTTAGTAAGTCACAGTAGTAGCGAAATTCTCTAATTTCTCCCAAATTGGCAAGGGAAGCTCGAATGATCACAGCGTTGTTGACAATCGAATTTATGGCGTTCATCGCTGTGATGCACAGGTGTTAGCACAAGTCTACTCTGACGGCATTCAATATGATCACACAAGCTCAAACTAGAATTTATTGAATTATCACGACAATAGGCTACCTTGCCATGTAGTAAATTAGGCTTGACAATTTCCCCTCACGAGGGCTACCTCACTTGCACCTTTGTAGAGGGGATGACCTTATAAGACGGGAATGTGCGTGCGTGCCTGTGTGACCAGTTTTGCCACCTGGTGTCGTTTTGGGGGAAACTGGGCACTCCGTTTTTCAGGGTCTGTATCCACCCATGTATTTAGTCTTTGTGTCTGTCTGCTTGGGATTTCGCCAACCCGCCTCACCTCAGGGGACGGGAGCAGGTCCGCATCCCGCGGTATAATATTATCCGCACACATTAGTATTGACAACACCACATGGTTTGTGATTTGAGAACTGCTTATCTAGGATCACGAGAACTGCATATCTAGGATCACACAAAGGGGGAGGCCAAAGGCGAGCAAACTTAGTCACCCATTAGTTTACCATGCCACCATGTAATGGCGCCTCATGTCATACACGAAAAACAATGAGCCAAGGGGGCATTGCCCAATGTCCCCCGAAACATGCCACTGATACAATAGCAACCAATAAACGTCTGAACTTGCGATTTTATTGCATTATCGCATGTAACAAAAATACCAAATAAAACGTAGGTTCTTAAACATCTGATGTAATTTTATTTTTAAGTGACCATATTTCATAACCACAATAATTCATGTACACCGATGTGCTGACACCGATGTGCTGACACCGTCGTAGGCTGTGTTCTAATGTTGGTGTCGTAGCACAAATACGTTTGACCATCATAAACCACGTATAACATTGTTGTCTTCAGAAAATACCTGCTCAATGAAACAATGCAGATTTGGCAAGCCAGTTACTGCATTGTATTGTATTAACATGCTACATGACTTCCACACATTCATATCACGCACACAGGCACGCACGCACGCACGCACGCACGCCCACAAAACACAGGACAGACACATGTGTATACAGCTAGAAAGGAAACCAGCATTTTGTACTGCAAGCTTTCTTTAATTGATAATGGTTGGCTGGTTCTGTCTAATGTTATACAATGAAACTGTCTAACTCACTAAAACTAAGGGTATTCATCTAACTTTGGGAATTATATCTTCTTTGATTAATTACAATAGATTGCTAGAAACCCTCAGTCACCCTGTTTTTGCTCCAAACCCAAGTACTCTCCAAACCCAAGTACTCTCAAAACCCAAGTACTTTCCACCCTCTGGTGATTCCTTACTCTAACCAACCAGTCAGCAACAACACACGCCCCTCGATCTCCCACTTAATCCGAATAAAAGCAATTTCAGGGAATAATCATTTGACTCTGCTTCTCACCAATTTTGACTTCGACATTTCACTGTTATTCTCATCAATTGTGTCTATTTCTCGTCAATGTTGACCTCAGTATTTCTCTGTGCTTCTCGTCAATTGTAACCGGCCCTCGTCGTTTCTGAATACTCTAAGCAGGAAAACATACTTACAATTTCAATGGAACAATATAAATCAAGTCTCATCAATTACCACAGCTGACTGCATAGTATACACATTATTATAATTTATTCAACTAGTTGCATACACTTTTTCAGCATTGTGAAATCAGAATCAGAATCGTATTGCAACTGAAATATGCATTGCAATGAAAATATTTACATACTTTTTTGATATATCGATGTCTATAGGTGGTCCCATTAAATATGCCCTGTGGGATTTTCTAGCATCACCCGAGTTAATTTTAATACAATAATTAATTATATTAATTAATAATTCCTTGTATGATGATTGCAACCGAGTAAACTTATTATCATTAATTTTGCTTTGTGACAGGGTAATTGTGGCATCCTCTGCATTCGAACATATGAACCAACACAGTGGCGCTCTCTGTATTGTAAAAATGTGAAACTTCCCTATGTGAAAAGCTACGGGTCCGTACGCGTTCATTTCTCGCTTTATGTGGAGACTGGCTTATCTTATTGATGAGGCGGAGGTGGAATGTGCGAGCACTGACGGTGTCTGCCTGTCTGTGGAGACACCGATATTACGAACTGAATGGGAAAAAGTGATTAGAAAATTGCCAACGCCTATCACGTTGCCGCCAACGAGTTCAGCCGCAGACTAGGGTAGGCCTACCTCTGGAAGATACGTTTTGCCGCCTTTCATGCACAAACAATTCAAAGCCATTCATTCCTTCGTTCGGCGTTCGTTCGGTCGTGTGGTTCGTTGACGGACAATAAGCTGCGTGGGCGTCCTGTTTACCCAGAGACGCATTTGTAATCCATCAGATAACGCGCACGTTTTATCTACAGTAATAGATGTGGTTTCTGTGATATCTCATACCCTTCAACCGTCAAATTTAATTACGCATAGTCACTCCGACTGACCATGTGATCCAATGTACGTCCTGTTTAATATGTCGGCACATTTACGCATTATATTAAGATTTTAAAAGTAACCGCGAAGCGGTTCTGGTTTAACATTGTTATCAACATGGGCATTGACATCACCGACAATGACGGTAGATGTGACGGAGATTGATGCTTCCGTAAATAAGCACTCACATTCGTGGTAAAAGTAAGATTCCGGATGTCCTACCGGATACAGGCCGGTAAGCGACCCTCACGTTGCATTTCATAGCGTGAATTGATGAAATGAACACGTATATGTACAATAATTATCAATAGCAGCTTCGGGGGACTTTTGTTCGTGTTACACGTGTTACTGTGTAGAGTGGTAACCGCCCGGCCACAACCAATTATTGTGCGTGTCACTTGTTGGAATTTGCAACAGGACAGAGAGACGTCCGCAGTTAACGCTTTGTCGCTGGTGTTCCTCAGCCATATCTAAGTAATCGCCAAGATATTTCAGTTATGTTCAAGAACATATCATGTTTGGAGAAAAACTCATTACGTAGGCCTGCCTTGCCTGTACTGTTTAACGCCCCACCGGACCCATGAGAAATTAGCCTATAACAATCATTAGTGACGATACGCAGTCCGGTTTCCTTACAGCCTTTAGGGCAGCGGTTGGCAACCTGCGGCCCGCGGGCCATCTGCGGCCCGCGGAGCTATTTCATGCGGCCCGCGGAGTAAAAGCGAGATTGTACACAATGCGGCCCGCACCATGCTTCTGAGCCAGAGGTTGCTGAATACATCACTAATCTTGGCATATCGGCAAACGAAAACATGTATTCCTTCCTTGAAGTATCGTTATTATTACGCGCTTTTACATGTTTTAGCTTTGTGTGACAATCGTAGTAACGCCGCTGGCTCATGAGAATGGTCGGACGGGCAGGTAATTATGTTTATTTCCTGGAATTGCCTCTTGATATCGGGTGCTCGTCTGGTTCCCACACTCTATTGTGGAGACGAACACAGGATGTGGGACAAAGTTTAATAATTGATTCAGGGAACGTCTGTACATTGTCTCGGAAATATGCCAGCGGTAGAGTTGAGCGATGGTCCACGCCGGCAATATGGATATATAAAATAAAATACATAGTAGGCTTACGTTCCACCCAAACTTTCATAGACAGTTCACATATATTGCAACTCGGTTATACAATTTACACGTGAGGAACATGTTTTTTCAATTCCTTCAAATATTAATCAATTCACTTCTTATTAATATTTTGCGTATGCACACATGAACGCACTACCGTTGCGTGTTTGAGCGATGACCTGTTGTTTCGTCGTCTGCTAAATGGCGAACATGAAACGCGGAACGAAACGAACCATTGATGCAGAATGCCGCGCATTCAATGAAAGTTGGGCGATTAAATATTTCTTCGTGGAGTTTAAAAGTAAGCCAATGTGTGTAATATGCAATGAAATTGTGTCCGTTAAAAAGGAATACAATATCAAACGGCATTACGACACGAAACATGCGAAGACGTATGAAGACTACACTGGAGATCGGAGGGCAGAAAAGCTCGCAGCATTGCGAAGGTATGCTTTTAAATATTAATTACTAAGACCGACCAACCCTAAATGTTATGTGAATTGTGTTGTTTTATTGGTAAACAAATAGTGCCGCACAATCATAGTTTGTTGTGGTTAGTTTTGATACAGAACCTGCCAAATTTCCTATTAACAAATAATAGGCCTACATCCCTGGTGTGATTTCGAGAACTGTTTTAATATGTTTACCTTCAAGACGTACGTTTAGCTGGCTATATGCGACCCATAATATATATCAGTAACATGTGCATTTTCTTTGCAGCGCATTGATGAAGCAACAGCTTGTCTTCACCAAGAGAAACACAGAGGCGCAGAACAACGTCAGGGCAAGCTTCGAGGTTAGCAGCCTGATTGCATCACGGCTGAAACCGTTCACAGACGGCGAATTTGTGAAAGACTGTCTACTGGCTGTTGTAGACGTCGTATGTCCAGAAAAGAAAAGCCTCTTCGAAGCCGTCAGTTTGTCCGCTAGGACGGTCACGCGCCGTATCGAGGATCTCGCAGCTGATGTGAAGGCAACACTACGAGATCGAGCCGAGGCGTTCGAGTGCTACTCGCTAGCACTCGACGAGAGCACGGATAAGCGGGACACGGCACAACTGGCAGTCTTTGTACGGGGAGTCGACCAGAAGTTTCTCATAACAGAAGAGTTCGTACGACTCGTACCACTGAAAGAGAAGACAACTGGCGCAGATGTGTTAGAGGCGGTACAAGTAGCTATGAACGACATCGGACTGAAGCCAGAAAAACTGTGTGGGATGACAACAGACGGTGCACCTTCCATGGTCGGAAGAACTAACGGAGTCGTTTCGCTGATGGAAAAGGTTCGACAAGATGCAGGTGCAACTGCGAAGCTTTTCAGGTCCCATTGCATCATTCACCAAGAAAACCTGTGTGGCAAATCAGTTAAAATGCAGAACGTTATGAGCGTCGTCGTTAAGACCGTGAACTTCGTTCGCGCTCGTGGTCTAAACCACCGGCAGTTTCAGCATCTACTGGCTGAGATGAACGCACAGTACCAAGACCTGCTGTACTATTGCGAAGTACGCTGGCTAAGTCGAGGTGCCATGCTGCGCCGCGTGTATGAACTCCGCAATGAAATCAGTCTGTTCATGGAGCAGAAAGGTACAGCAGTACCCGAATTCGCGGATCCCACATGGATGTGCGACTTTGCCTTCCTTGTCGACGTCACGGCTCACCTCAATCAGCTGAATGTCCAACTCCAGGGAAGGGAACATCTCATCAACGAACTCTTCCAGTTTGTCTCCGCGTTCGAGATGAAGTTGCGACTGTGGGAGACACAACTGCGGAACGCCAACTACGTACACTTCCCAACACTCATGGAAAACGAACCGGCAAGTCCGGACACTTATGTAGCGTTCGTTGAACTACTGCGAAGGGAGTTTGCAGATCGTTTTACCGATCTCATGGCTCACAGCGGGGAGTTGATGTTATTCTCCAATCCGTTCCAGGTGGAAGTCGACGGTGCGCCGGAAGCTGTGCAGATGGAGCTCATCGAACTGCAATGCTCTGCAGCACTGAAAGCGACTTTCAAGGAGGTGCCACTAGTGGAGTTCTATCGAATGCACTTGCCGACTGAACAGTTCCCTGCATTGACCAAACACGCCAAGATCATTGCCAGTCTGTTTGGAAGTACGTACGTGTGTGAGCAGCTGTTCTCGAAGATGAATTTCGTTAAATGCAAGACGAGAACGCAGCTAACTGACGGTCACTTAGACGACGCACTGAGACTCGCTGGAACAAGTCTGCAGCCAGACGTGGGGCGCTTGGTGGCGCAGCAACAGCACCAGGTGTCACACTAGGCAAGATGGTGTCAGTTGAGTGCCAAGAAGACGGACTATGAACACTTGAACACTGTGTTGTTAATAGGACGTTCAATTGTTGTTCACCATCAGATGTTGGTGTTTGATAATAATAAATCATGTTCGTACGAGGCGATACTATGTATGACTTATTGTATGTGAACATAAATGAATAGGTCAATAGGAGCTAGAATAGCTATATTCAGATACCCACCATTAAATAATGTCCTAGTTACTACGAGGCTAACGATAGTCTATTCATTGCCAATATCAACAATAATATATGTGTGGCCCGCTGACCAAGTCCAATTCACCAATTTGGCCCTCCACTCAAAAAGGTTGCCGGCCCCTGCTTTAGGATTTAGCAGTGCGATGTGCTGTTTACACCGAGTTGCTGATAGTTGTGTACAAAACCAGATCGACGTTCTTTCATCCAGCGAGTTAGGGACACCTTAAAAAGCGGGCGAAGGAGAAAGCAGATCGACATAGCTATTCATGTTGTTCTCATTTAAGTTGTTATATAGTACTCCAAATTGTGATGACTCTAAGGAAGTGGTTTTATGTCTTAATTATATAACTTTATATATAATAATTATAGCTACATATATATTCCGAGTGTCATATTGTGTTATTGTGCTATTGTAAAGAACTCGCGTAGCCCTGTATCTGCAGTCATTATAAAATATATGTAATTAAAATTACGAAACATTTACATATTGCAAGCACCGTTTTGAGTAATGCATGACTGAAATGAGAACAACATGGTTCTCGGTCGGTCGGTCCGTCTGGCCCGATTTCTGAAATTATGTACGAAACTGGGCTTTGTACACCTGCATCCCCATCAGCAAGGTATTCGTCTTGTGAACCCGTTTCTCATGCCGAGGAAGTTATCTTCCATGGGAACATTTAGCGGGGCAGGAGACATGTTCCACACTTTTCATGTTTTATCGGCCGTACCCTTTTACATTTCTTGTTGAAAAAACGGTGTGCTACGATCGACCAAGACTACAACAGTGTACATACGACATCCGATCTATATGACCATAATAAATAGAACAGAGAATATATTATTTAGCTTAGGTTCGCAAAATCAGGAAGGTTTTTACCAATGAACATATTGGCATCTATATTTACGATACCATGCATACACTGTAGTTCAACATACTCCTCATTTACCCAGCACATTGCCCAATGTTGGGAACTAATGTGTATATAACCATTTGTATAAAATTAGTAATTACTCGCAATTGATGGTTTCTAAATTAATAAAGTAATATAAATGACACTCAAAATGAAACATGGTCATATTGTGAACGTCTATGCTACTGAAAATCACGATAAGTACTTCTACGATTTAACGTTTCTGTGTGAATAACAAACAAATAAAACCTTAATTAATAACCAATTATAAACATGAGCAAATTTGATAAATGTCGTAGTCTAAGACAAACAAAGAAATTATCCTTTTTGGACAATTGTATCACCAAACGTAAAACACTGTCCTGTGGGAAACTGGCCTGCAATCGCTAATTGATTAAAAAATCTCCCGTTGTAGACAAGGTACAAGCGGAACTGAGGCAAAGATAAACACATTCATGATCATATGCCGAAAGATTTGGGAAACCAAGACTTGGCCAGAAGAGTGGACAAAATCGCACATTATAACGATACCGCTGCTGTAAGAACTACAGAACTATAAGACTGATCAGCCATCCCAGCAAAATAATGCTAAAAATCATACGCAGCCGACTCAAAGGCGAAGCAGAAGAACTTGTATTAGAAGAACAAGCAGGATTTCGACCGAAAAGGAGCAAAACCGAACAAATCTTCAACATAAGACTGTTAATCGAGAAACATGTTGATCACCATCAAGACGTACATCTACTCGAATCGCTCTATGAACCACTAACGAGTGCAGTGCTACGGGAAGGTGAAATTGGACAATCGTTGCGAACATCGGTCGGAGTACGCCAAGGATGCCTTTTGTCGCCAGTGCTGTTCAACTTATGCCTTGAAAATATCATACAAGAAGCTGTACACAACTTCAATGGCACGATATCGATAAACGGTAGAGAGATCAGCAACCTCCAATTCGCAGTTGACATTGACCTAATCGCTGGAACAGAGGAGGAGCTACAGGAACGTACAACAACATTGGAAAGGAGAGCGCGAGTTTGCTGAATGGAAATCAGTGCAGAAAAGAGCAAGATCATGGTCAACAGCAGAATAGCGCCAAGAACTACTATATTAATGAATGGAGAACGCCTCGAAGAAGTAGCATCATTCAAGTACCTCGGGTCAATCATCTCCTGCATTGTGTAATTTGACGAATTGTTCCGGAAAATCTTTGATTCAATCGTTCTAATGAGTACAGCCTTTGTCAACGTGTTAAAATGGAAAGGTTGAGACAGGATTTTTCGTAGCGTTAGTTTAGAGATAGCACTACATGAAGAAATTTCGTAGAGAGAAGACTCGATACTTTGTTAGATGTCGGTGTTAGGCAAGGATAACAGCACGATTCATCTCATTACGTGACATCACTTCACAATAAAACAGTATTTATTCTTGATTGATCAAATGCGAGCGTGCGAGCGTGCGAGCGTGCGAGCGTGCGAGCGTGCGAGCGTGCGACCATGCGAGCGTGGTAACGTGCGAGCGTGCGTGCGTGTGTATGTGCGTACATATGTTCGTCTTTTTCGTTGTTTTTGCAACTTCCTGACTGCCTCTGAAGGGAATTCCGATGTTTTAAGAAAGCACCCGGACATGAGCTCGATGCAAACGTGTGTTCACAAAATCTACACAGACGGAAGTGTTCTCGCGAGTACCATGGACTCGTTTCTCTAATACGCGATCGCCATTATAAACGACGCACGCGACCTAATGGAAGACTGAGGTAGACGTAACTGATAAACGTTGAACGCGAATCTTGTATATAGCTGATGCGTCATCATTTCATTAATACACATCGAACCGGGCAGGTCCACTGTCTTCTTCGCACGGATGTTTTAACGGCACGCGGCTAAGACGTGTCGGCAATACAAGACTACGCGCTGACTAAAGCTGATACCCAGCATGGCAATAAGCTTTAAATTGTGTTTCTCAAATCCGGCCGTTTAAAAGATGTGCATGGTCCAGGAAACTAACACACGGCGGATTCGTAGCGAATAATCTCGGCTGCGAAGCTGTTAGGCGAGGAGCAGGATGGATGCATTTGTAGCACACCGGAGGTCGAATCTTCGTCTGACGCAACTTCGCCAACAACAGGGATGAAGACAGTCTAACGCAGAGTAAGTCGTATAATATTAAACATGATAATGTAACAAGACTAAATAAGACTTAACAAGATTGCCATTCAAAGCAAAACACCAAAATGGCTAATGTGTAAGAAAGCCATTGGCTTATCAAGATTCCAACGATTATTTAGTAACCCTACCTTCTAAGATATTTGTCAATTTTGTTTTTAACACATTCATGCATTTATACGATTAGTAGAAAATAAAGTATGTTCCGTTAATTTATCGTCCTGTGTGAGAATGAATACTTTTTCATATAATTATATCTAATCTACACTGTTCCATCAGAAACGTGGCTTCGTGTCGTCTAGTTCCTCCGTCTTCCTTAAATAACAAACATTTATATAAATATTTTCACAACCATTCCCTATCCTAAAACAAATTACATTTGATTTCTTCTTAATCTCCTTATAATAACGAGCGTTCGCTTAAAAACGAATTTTGACGCAATAACACCTACGTGGCTTTTTTGACGTTCAAACTCGCGGTCCGGTTTTTTCTGCCCTTTCATTTCATTGCCAGTCGTACTGATTTGCCCCACTAGCCTGTCATAGCTGTTTAGATTATTAAGATTGTCTTTCGCAGTCGGGACAGCTAGCTTGCTCGAGCAGTTGGCTCTGACGCCCGACAACACCACTTCAATTGTTCTGTGTAGTGTTCTCCCCTCGGTCCCAGTCTTGTCTTCAGTCACAAGCCCATCTCATCTGATCACGAGTGTGGTGGAGGCCGGTTCTGGGTCGGCCGCGATATCCATTGAGTCCATCAATTTTTTTAAAGTATCCCAGGAGGCGCTATCGCATTTCCATCACACCTGTGCTTACCTGTCGCCACCGACATTCTTCATACAACTTCACGTTGCTAATGAATCCCGATGGGTGAGCGGAGTTGCTTCCGATTGAAGACACCTAGTTTTTTTGTTTCCGACCCCGTCAGGCCCCACGCGTTGTACAGTAAGAGTAGAAGAACAATTGCGTTGTATAAATGCAATCGGAGTAGCGCGCTGACGTGATGTCTTAGGGACCACACGGAACGGAATGCGGTGACCACACCCATTTTTTATATGTTTGGATGTTAACTTTATACTAACAAAATACATGTTGCAAACTGTGCCAAATAATCCCATTGAAACATCAACGAAATAAAAAATAATACTATAATTTGTATTCAGTTCAGAAAAACAAGTAAATAACTTTAATTAAAATATTATGCATGAGATAATTTGTCTGAAGAAATGGTTTTTAAATTTTATAGATTTTATGGGCGGATCTTTGTTTGTTTTCGAGACACAGTAAAGTGGCGCCCTCCTGGGCTTGTTTCTTAGTTGAGGACGTTTCTAACACGCAAAACAGCGCATTGCAACCAGCACTGCCATTTGTCCAGTTCGTTCTGATTTACTCCCACGTTCTGTTAGGCTTACAAACCTATGTGAGGGACAATCGCCTTAAGCTACAGCTCATATATTCTTCTCCGTAAAATGCAGAATATTGCCATGAAAAGCCAACCCCCGCCCCAGCCCCCGACCTCACCCCTCTTGACACTGATGAGGAGCACAGAGATGTGGTTCTGGAGAAGCATTTGGCGACACAAAACAATAATGCCTTATTGGGCACCACGTTTTTTAGGGTATGGATCCACCCATGGATTTAGTCTGTGTGTCTGTTTGCTTGGGATTTCGCCAACCCACCTCACCTCAGGGGACGGGAGCAGGTCCGCAGCCCGCGGTATAGTATTATCCGCACACATTATTATTGACAACACCACATGGTTTGTGATTTGAGAACTGCATATCTAGGATCACGAGAACTGCATATATAGGATCACACAAAGGGGGAGGCCAAAGGCGATATGATACAATAGCTATAAATAAACGTCTGAACTTGCGATTTGATTGCATTATCGCATGTAAAAAATACTAAATAAAACGTAGGTTCTTAAACATTTTACGTAATTTTACTTTTGAGTGACCATAAATCATAACCTCAATAATTCATGTACACCGATGTGCTGACACCGATGTGCTGACACCGTCGTAGGCTGTGTTCTAATGTTGGTGTCGTAGCACAAATACGTTTGACCATCATAAACCACGTATAACATTGTTGTCTTCAGAAAATCAATGCTTGCTCAATGAAACAATGCAGAGTTAGCAAGCCAGTTACTGCATTGTATTGTATTAACATGCTACATAACTTCCACACACTCGTATCATGCACACAGGCACGCAGGCACGTACGCACGCACGCACGCACGCACGCACGCACACAAAACACAGGACACACACACATGTGTATACAGCTAGACAGGAAACCAGCATTTTGTACTGCAAGCTTTCTTTAATTGATAATGGTTGGCTGGTTCTGTCCAATGTTATACAATGAAACTGTCTAACTCACTAAAACTAAGGGTATTCATCTAACTTTGGGAATTATATATTCTTTGATTAATTACAATAGATTACTAGAAACCCTCAGTCACCCTGCTATTGCTCCAAAACCAAGTAAACTCCACCCTCTGGTGATTCCTTACTCTAACCAACCAGTCAGCTAACAACACACGCCCCTCGATCTCCCACTTAATCCGAATAAAAGCAATTTCAGGGAATGATCATTTGACTCTGCTTCTCACCAATTTTGACTTCGACATTTCACTGTTATTCTCATCAATTGTGTCTATTTCTCGTCAATTTTTACTTCAATATTTCTCTGTGCTTCTCGTCAACCTTTAACCGCCCCTCGTCGTTTCTGAATACTCTAACCAGGAAACATACTTAAAATTTCAATGGAACAATATAAATCAAGTCTCATCAATTACCACAGCTGACTACATAGCATACACATTATAATAATTTATTCAACTAGTTGCATGCACTTTTTCAGCATCGTGAAATCAGAATCAGAATCTTATTGCAACTGAAATATACATTGCAATGAAACTATTTACATACTTTTTTGATATATCGATGACTACAGGTGGTCCCATTAAATATGCCCTGTGGGATTTCCTAGCATCGCCCGAGTTAATTTTAATACAATAATTAATTAAATTAATTAATAATTCCTTATATGATGATTGCAACCGAGTAAACTTATTATAATTAATTTTGCTTTGTGACAGGGTAATTGTGGCATCCTCTGTATTTCGAACATAAGAACCAACACAGTGGCGCTCTCTGTATTGTAAACATGTGAAACTTCCCTATGTGAAAAGCTACTGGTCCGTACGCGTTCCTTTCTCACTTTATGTGGAGACTGGCTTATCTTATTGATGAGGCGGAGGCGGAATGTGCGAGCACTGACGGTGTCTGCCTGTCTGTGGAGACACCGATATTACGAACGGAATGGGAAAAAGTGATTAGAAAATTGCCAACGCCTATCACGTTGCCGTCAACGAGTTCAGCCGCAGACTAGGGTAGGCCTACCTCTGGAAGATACGTTTTACCGCCTTTCATGCACATACAATTCAAAGCCATTCATTCCTTCGTTCGGCGTTCGTTCGGTCGTGTGGTTCGTTGACGGACAATAAGCTGCGTGGGCGTCCTGTTTACCCAGAGACGCATTTGTAATCCATCAGATAACGCGCACGTTTTATCTACAGTAATAGATGTGGTTTCTGTGATATCTCATACCCTTCAACCGTCAAATTTAATTACGCATAGTCACTCCGACTGACCATGTGATCCAATGTACGTCCTGTTTAATATGTCGGCACATTTACGCATTATATTAAGATTTTAAAAGTAACCGCGAAGCGGTTCTGGTTTAACATTGTTATCAACATGGGCATTGAAATCACCGACAATGACGGTAGATGTGACGGAGATTGATGCTTCCGTAAATAAGCACTCACATTCGTGGTAAAAGTAAGATTCCGGATGTCCTACCGGATACAGGCCGGTAAGCGACCCACACGTTGCATTTCATACCGTGAATTGATGAAAAGAACACGTATATGTACAATAATTATCAATAGTAGCTTCGGGGGACTTTTGTTCGTGTTACACGTGTTACCTTGTAGAGTTATAACCCCACGGCCACAACCAATTATTGTGCGTGTCACATGTTGGAATTTGCAAAAGGACAGATAGACTTCCGCAGTTAACGCTTTGTCGCTGGTGTTCCTCAGCCATATCTAAGTAATCGCCAAGATATTTCAGTTATGTTCAAGAACATATCATGTCTGGAGAAAAACTCATTACGTAGGCCTGCCTTGCCTGTACTGTTTAACGCCCCACCGGACCCATAAGAAATTGACCTATAACAATCATTAGTAGTTAAGGAGAGGAAACGACTGATCAAAAGAGGTGACCAGTAGGGAGTGTCACTGTGACTTCCGGTCGCAGAGCCTTCTGGGTACCCTAAGCGCCCCCTAGCGGCGACCGATATCCCTATCCATAACCCTAGAGCGCCCACTGGCGACTGGAGTTAACCCTAACCATCCTAACCCCAACTTTTTGACATGATCCCGACCTGACCTCATCAGTGGTGACCCCTGACCCTAACGATTTTAATTTTAATTTTAATTTTAAATTTAATTTCAAATTCATGCGCACGCAGCCTCACACCCTTCTGGATAGCCCGAGCGCCCACTAGCGGGACCCGTAACCGTCTAGAGCGCCCCCTGACGACTGGAGATAACCCTAACCGTCTAGAGCGCCCCCTGGCGACTGAATTTAATTTTTATTTTAAATTTTAAATTTTAATTTAATTAAAACAATTTTTAATTTAATTTTTATTTTCATTTCAAATTCATGCGCGCGCAGCCTCACACCCTTCTGGGTAGCCCAAGCGCCCCCTGGCGGGACCCGAAACCCTATCCGTAACCGTCTAGAGCGCCCCCTGGCGACTGATTATAATTTTAATTTTAATTTTTAAATTTAATTTAAATTTTTAAATATTTATTT
>SDWI01002303.1:0-14370 GCA_009193005.1 Lamellibrachia luymesi
TTCTCACAGTTCCCAGTAGGAGGTGGTCTGATGTCACATGTGCTTCTCTCTTTACTCGTGTGTCCAGAAGACTTCTCCATTTCCTACCTATGGTTATGTGGTTGATCTGGTTCTCTGTCTGAAACCCATGTGGCTTTGTGCATCGTTGTGTGTGGGAAGACACTGCCACCAATAACTAAGTCATTAAATGTACAAAAGTCTGCAAACAGTTCTCCATTTTCGTTCATGGTTCCAAGTCCCTGCTTTCCCAGTATTTCTTCCCTGCCTGTGTTATGTGCAGTTGATATTGTTGCATAACTGATGCTGTCGTGTCATTTATGTTGATGTTTAATCGGTGTTGATGTAAAACTTGACCAAAGTTGATGTGTAACTAATGTTGATGTTCAGCTGATGTTGATGTGTAACTGAAAAATGTTATGTGTAACTAATATTGATGTTCAGCTGATGTTGATGTGCAGCTGATATTGTTACATAGTCGATGTTGATGGGTAGCTAATGTTGATGTGTACCCGGTGTTGATGTATTACCGGCCTTTTGTGTTTTTAGTTGCCCTTGGTCAGTGATGATATTATTCCAACTGCAAAATGGTCAGGTGATCTTGGATACCGGAGATTTCCATGCCAACTCGAGAATAGAACACCACCTGGTGGGAATCAAAGTAAACCAGCTCTTCCTCGACACAACGTAATTTTATTTATTACTACATTAAAAAAGTATAATAACATTTTACATTTATTATTTCTGTTAAAATCCATAGTAATGATAACATATTTCCGTTGATGGTGGACTGCAAATTGTTCATGTTAACCACCATCTGCTGAAATCTTATGAGTGACACTAATATACTTATGAGTGACACTAATATACTTATGAGTGACACTAATATACTTATGAATGACACTAATATATGTATGAGTGACACTAATATACTTATGAGTGACACTAATATACTTATGAGTGACACTAATATACTTATATGTACATCACTGATTTCTTTGGAGGCATTCCTAAAAATTACATTAACATTCTGGCATTGTGTCATATTTACATATTCACAATACGTGTCACGTTTGCTGTGTTTTAATGACCTGTGAAATGTCTATAATTGTAGTGTTTTATACTTGCCTTTTTATACTTAATACATGTTTGATCAACTCTTCTATTCTATTTTATGTTTTGCCAAAAGCTTACTTTGAATTCAATACAGGTTGCAGCCCCTGCTCTAAGATAACACTTGTTGTCTGCCTGCACATATCTGAAACCACACCCTTTGTGTGAGGAATGTGTGAAGCCATAGCCACCCCAATGGGGCATCCCAACAATTAGTATTTGGCTTGCTACTCCTGCATTGTTTCATTGAGCAGGTATTTCTGAATGCATCAAATGATCAGCCTACTGGTCTTTCCATGTTGTTTGAATAATGACTTGGCCATTGTATCTACATTGTTTACAATTACTAGCAGTTGGAATAACATGCAAACAAACCTGATCTTTTTTGTATGTTTGTGGCAATAGATGTAATAGAAAAGTAATAGACTATTATCTATTACTTTAGGATATATTACTACTAATTATTATTTACTATTACTTTTGAAAAAATCTTGTCTATTACTATTACAAAAATCATCTATTACAATTACTATTACACATTACTATTACCCATGCCTGTTAGTGAATAGTAAATATTATATATTTTAGATGCATCCAAAGGTGACCAATTTGAAAACATGGAAAGAGAGTTACATCCTGACATAGCTAATTTGTTTCTTTCATATTCATGGAATGTGTATAATTGATTATGAAGGTAAAAAAATATATAACTATAACACTGATCAAAACTTTATTAATTTTGATGCATATGGGAAAAAAGCTACATTTTACTTAATATCATTAACCGATTTGATTCTTATGCCAGATTAGCCGATTTGATTCTTATGCCAGACAGCAGAGATGTCANATTACAATTACTATTACACATTACTATTACCCATGCCTGTTAGTGAATATTATATATTTTAGATGCATCCAAAGGTGACCAATTTGAAAACGTGGAAAGAGAGTTACATCCTGACAGAGCTAATTTATTTCTTTCATATTCATGGAATGTGTATAATTGATTATGAAGGTAAAAAAAAAATTTTGATGCATATGGGAAAAAAGCTACATTTTACTTAATATCATTAGCCGGTTTGATTCTTATGCCAGATTAGCCGATTTGATTCTTATGCCAGACAGCAGAGATGTCATTAATTAGTCATGTCATGCCACTAGTATGTTTTAGAGGACTCCAAGAGTGACCAACCTGAACCAGTAGAAAGAGAGTTACACCCTGACAAAGGTCATTTTTGTTAATCTTACAAAACTTACTGTGTTGTTACTAACATGCATTGAAGTAGGTAGCAGACATTATGTGTCAGAAGTTAACACATAAACATTGAAGTAGGCAGCAGACATTATGTGTCAGAAGTTAACACATAAACATTGAAGTAGGCAGCAGACATTATGTGTCAGAAGTTAACACATAAACATTGAAGTAGGCAGCAGACATTATGTGTCAGAAGTTAACACATAAACATTGAAGTAGGCAGCAGACATTATGTGTCAGAAGTTAACACATAAACATTGAAGTAGGCAGCAGACATTATGTGTCAGAAGTTAACACATAAACATTGAAGTAGGCAGCAGACATTATGTGTCAGAAGTTAACACATAAACATTGAAGTAGGCAGCAGACATTATGTGTCAGAAGTTAACACATAAACATTGAAGTAGGCAGCAGACATTATGTGTCAGAAGTTAACACATAAACATTGAAGTAGGCAGCAGACATTATGTGTCAGAAGTTAACACATAAACATTGAAGTAGGCAGCAGACATTATGTGTCAGAAGTTAACACATAAACATTGAAGTAGGCAGCAGACATTATGTGTCAGAAGTTAACACATAAACATTGAAGTAGGCAGCAGACATTATGTGTCAGAAGTTAACACATAAACATTGAAGTAGGCAGCAGACATTATGTGTCAGAAGTTAACACATAAACATTGAAGTAGGCAGCAGACATTATGTGTCAGAAGTTAACACATAAACATTGAAGTAGGCAGCAGACATTATGTGTCAGAAGTTAACACATAAACATTGAAGTAGGCAGCAGACATTATGTGTCAGAAGTTAACACATAAACATTGAAGTAGGCAGCAGACATTATGTGTCAGAAGTTAACACATAAACATTGAAGTAGGCAGCAGACATTATGTGTCAGAAGTTAACACATAAACATTGAAGTAGGCAGCAGACATTATGTGTCAGAAGTTAACACATAAACATTGAAGTAGGCAGCAGACATTATGTGTCAGAAGTTAACACATAAACATTGAAGTAGGCAGCAGACATTATGTGTCAGAAGTTAACACATAAACATTGAAGTAGGCAGCAGACATTATGTGTCAGAAGTTAACACATAAACATTGAAGTAGGCAGCAGACATTATGTGTCAGAAGTTAACACATAAACATTGAAGTAGGCAGCAGACATTATGTGTCGGAAGTTAACAAATAAACAACTTAACAAAGTCTGCTACTTTTAAAATTAAAATCATTGTTAAAATGTAACTCTGTGTTTAAATTTTCAATTACAAAGATAAGGAATATTGGTACTTGAAATCATGTATGTTTTCACAGTTCAGTAATTGTTAATTTAACAAATGTGTTCATCTACGATTTAATAATTATTTATTATTTAGGCTAGTGTCTCTATCCCTATTAATGTTCTGATTTCAAGCAACTTTCAACTAACCTAATGACACCTAACTTCTTTTTGTAGGATCACTATGTAACAACTTTCACCTTAATATTGCTGAAGAGATCGACACGCCACTAAGGTCCTCAATAGACACACAGCGGTTTAAACTAGGCTTAGAGTTGGACATAGATTGTTCCAGATTTCACAACATAATGCGGGAACCTGTGACCATATGGAGTCGGACGTTCGACATCCTCAAGGTGTGGAGAGACCAAAGATGGAATTTGGACAGTTCCAGTGAAGTGATCGATGGGCTATGTGAAGCTCTTTCCAAACTTGACAGGGCAGACCTTGTGGTGTTCATTCAGCATGGTGAGTTTATAGAATATGCAGTTAACTGAATATTGTTCACTTATTACAATCTATATGTTATCTGCCTCCTGGTGAATCTGGTAAGTCTCCATTTTTGGGTGAAACAGGTTATGTCTACCGGGGCTTATGGATTACTCATGTTGTGATAAAACCTCCCACTTTTCATACCACTGGTGGGAAGTCAGTTGGTCTAAATTACATAAAACAGTTATATAAAACACTGTACTAGGCTGCAATAAGTCTCTTTTCTCTTTGAAACCTATGTATCCATTAAGTGAGCGGTGATAAATGCTGGAGACATACAAGTTACAAGTATCACTTGAAACACTGATACAGGATGGAGCGAGTTAGAAAGTGGATATGACACGCTATGTTCCTTAAATTTAACAAGACTTGTCATCCAAGCCAAAGGCCCAGATGGCAGTGGACATGGAAGCCATTGGCTTATCAAGAGTCCAACAATTTTATCTATGTGTAACCCGCCCTCCTGAGATATGTGTCAATCTTGTTTTTAAACATATTCACACTGTTAGCATTTACACAATCCATAGACAATTTGTTCCATTCATTTATTGTCCTCTGTGAGAACGCGTACTTCCTGATATCCAATCTACACTGATCCTTTACTAATTTTACCTCGTCTTCTAGTTCTGCTATCCTTCTTGAGTGAGAAAAACATTTCTATTAATATTTTCATACCCATTCAATATCTTAAAAAATTCAATCTGATCTCCTCTTAACCTCCTTGTCTCTAGAGTTGTCAAACCACATTCTTTCAGGTGTTCTTCATAACTAAGGTGTCTCAGTTCTGGAATCATTTTAGTTGCTCTCCTCTTTATGCGTTCAAGATTATCACCATCAGTGTTAACCTTTCTAAACACTTTTGTGTCATCCGCAATTTTGAGTACGTTGCTTGTTATATTATCGTCCAAGTCAATGATATATATTAAGAATAATAAATGTCCTAATACTGATCCTTGTAGTACCCCACTCAAAACTGGTTTCCAGTTTGAAACCTCCCCATCTACTTCAACACGCTGTCTTCTGTCAGTCAGCCATTGTTCTATCCAGTCAATTATGCCATCCCTGATACTATGGGCTTTTAGTAGTAATCTTTGACTTGGAACTTTGTCAAAAGCTTTCTGGAAATTCAAGTACATATTATATACTGGTGATCCCTCATCTATCCACTTAGTGATTTGAGGAATCGATGTTGAGATGAATTTAATTTATGCCTAACAAGGAAGTCCACCATATTCATGGTCTTTAATTAACCTTTCTAATAATTTACAAATCACTGATATTAAATTCACTGGTCTATAATTCTCTTACTTATTTCTTGAATCCTTTTTAAATAATGGTATGATGCTTGCTTCTTTCCATTCAAAAGGAACCACTCCCTCTTTTAATGACAAGTTGAACACTCTTGCAAGTAGTGTACTAATTTTTTCTACTCTTTCCATTAGTAGTTTTGGAGGAATTCCATCCACTCCACGTGATTTATTATCCTTCATTGCCTTTATTTTTTAAGCTACCATTTCTGGAGTTACAATTAACTGCCCTAAATAGTCAGATACAGCCTCCTGAAATTTAGCATTTGTAACTGGTAATGAACTATTATCCACTTACTGAACTGAAGTATCCATTTAGGTCTTCCATCATTAAAAAACCTTGTGATATTATATTTCCATCACTGTCTTCTAGAGGTCCGACCTTGTCTCGTACGTTTTGTTTACTCCTGACATATGCATAAAAACTCTTGCTGTAATTTTTTATGTTACTTGCTAGTTTTTGCTCATAGCTTCTTTTAGATTGTCTAATTTCAGTTGTAGCTGTTTTAAGTGCTTCTTTGTAATTTGCGTAGTCTTCATCAATTCTGGTACGCCTATAAACCCTCCACATAGTTTGCTTGAACAATAGCTATTTTTCTAATAGCTTCTATTGACAAGTGTTTCTTTCTAGACCGTTTTCCTTGTTTTTTTTCCAAGGGAAAAAAAATTATCAATGATACTCTCAATTTCATATTTTAGAATGTTCCAACATTCAGTTGCTCTTATTCCTCAGCATGTTATTCCAATCTAGCTTTCCTAAGTATTTTCTCATATGTTTATAGTTACCTTTGTGACTAGTTTCTCGTGTACTTTTTTATTTCTACTTTCTGATTTTATATTGATATCAAAATATATTTGATTATGATCACTGTTACCCTGTCCCATCACATTCACACTTGTCTCCTTCACTCCTGTCTCTTTCTCTCCCCCACTCCCATCTCCTTCGCTCTCGTTGTCTTCTCTCCCATTTTCTTCCTTCCAGTCTCCCTACATCCCGTCTCCTTACGTCCTGTCTCCCTACGACCTGTTACCTTACTTCCTCTCCGCCTCCTCCCAGGCTGAGGTGAGCTCTCCCTAGCATCTCTCTCTTCATCTTCCCCCACTTTATCATCTACTGCCCCCCACCAGAACCACTGGCACAACCCACCTGTTCCCTTCCCACCATTGCCACCGAAAACGTTTACTACAACTATGTTGGATATTACTGTATGTCATTTATGTAAATTTATCACTTTATCTTATGTATATTCAACAATGTAAATGATAGTTTGATGCACCAATTCACGACCTCTAAAACAAACCCCCTTTAATAGCTTAATCACTCGCTGAACTTGAGTCTGGTAATAGCTACCTCAAAAATACTGCCGCTTTGTGTTTCACTCTTACCTAGATTCCATGGTATATTTTCATAAGGGTAAGTGATCGGTAGTGCTCTACAAATAATGTGTTTCATGTGAAAATTGTTCTATATGACCTCTTTGTGTGTTGAAACGTCTTTGTGATTCTGATGCAACTGTAGCATTATTAGTGCTCATTCTGTAAATGCGCCATATTGGAAACTGATGAAAACACGGATAATGCGGCTATTCGTAGCAATTCCAATCAGTAAAACTGCACTAAAACAACAATATTTGACAATCATATGTGCCATTTATGCACCTAAAGTGATGTAGTATGATATAATGAACGTCTTGGGATAAATAGAGGTAAGAGTGAAACACAAAGCCATAATAATAAGGGCCCTATTTATGTAAGACTACCAGAAGTTTGTGTATAATAGGGTTGGGCAAACATGTTATTCACAAAACGTCATTTTTGATCAACCATAACTTTTTAGTTTATGATTAAAATCTTACAATATTACATACATCCAAGAACAACAATACGTACAATAAGTACACAAAATATATGAGGGATGTGAATGATACTTTCAGAGATATTGTATTTTGAAAGTGCGTAAATCTGTTATTTTATCAATTCAGAACATGGTGGGAGACAAACACAAAATTGAAAATTACCATTATTTAATAGTAAACGGGAAGGGAACAGGTGGGTTGTACCAGTGGTTCTGATGGGGGGCAGTAGATGATAAAGTGGGGGAAGATGAAGAGAGAGATGCTAGGGAGAGCTCACCTCAGCCTGGGAGGAGGCAGAGAGGAAGTAAGGTAACAGGTCGTAGGGAGACAGGATGTAAGGAGACGGGACGTAGGGAGACGGGAAGGAAGAAAATGGGAGAGAAGACAACGAGAGCGAAGGAGATGGGAGTGGGGGAGAGGGGAGAGAAAGAGACAGGAGTGAAGGAGACAAGTGTGAATGTGATGGGACAGGGTAACAGTGATCATAATCAAGCGATCCGAGCTGCCATAGAGTGGTAGAAAGATCAACACCAGATTGTCGGTTTTCATCTAGAGAATAAGCTCTGTAAAGTAGGATCCATGCTTCGCAGTCAAGGTCACAATGTCACATGCCCTGGTCATGAGCGATGCTTGGCAACTCTACGAGCAGTGGATCCAATCTCGGAGTATGACATTGACAAACAGATAGACCACAGTTTTGCACAAGACAATGTCGCAATCAGATATGTGGCTACTGATGGAGATGTATCAGCTTCTCGTGGGGTACAGGATGCTATGCTGGCAGTCCCCACAGAAAGACAGGCTGACACAACACATCTTGGTCAGACACAATTTAGACATATCATTCTCCTGTGCTGTGCCCTAAATTCGCCTGTAAAACACCAGTTTAATATTAAAACTACACCAGAGTTACAATTGAAGATGAACACGAATTGTGTTGTGGATTCTTGCACTGGAGTGAATCCTCCTGATAGTTTGGAGCAGATCGGAAACCGGAACAACCATTACGACATAATAAATTAATCAGATGAAGAAATAATGGGATATTCCTAATATATCTTTGAGCAAATTATCAAATATTGTCACAACTGTTGTGTAATTCAATAAACACATGGAAAAATGAACATGAAAGACATTGAATTGAATTTGAAAACCGTAATAATTAATTATAACAATATGTTACTCACTGTTAATGCTGTCTAATCAGTCATTCAGTTATTCAATTAGTGATTTCATCCAACTAAAGATGAAATGTAACAAACAACTGATGATGAAAAACTGGAGAAATGTCTTAAAAATATGAATTCTTCAGAATTTATGTCTAGAATCCAGATCAACAACTAGCATAATAATACAGTAAAATAAAAATCACACACTAGGCTATCAGAATCATGATGACGATTAATTAAATTTCTTGTTCATTATACATTTCAACATTATTGTTTTTATTTTTCAGATGTATATGCAGTTTTTTTTAGACTTATTCAGATTAGATAGTTAAGTTCTGAAAGAAATGTAGCCATAATCATAATTTTTATAATAATTAATATTATAAACTGAACTACCGGTAATCACAAATTTAACAAAAACAGTGTTTGTATGTAATGTTGATCAATTTGGATAAACATTTACCATGTTTGTGATTGTGTATTTCTAGGGCCACTGATTTTTCATTTTAAAACATTCAAAATCTGTTTCAACAAAAGGTAAATTCCGTTTCAAATAAAAAAAATTCCCTTTCGAAAAGACCAATTTTGCTGTGAATAATTAACCTTAGTACAAATCAGACAAGTAATTCATCAATGTGTTTACTTAACCATTGAACCTCGCGGTTGGTACCGCCTAGCGGACAACCTGACAACAATTTTGCTGTGAATAATTAACCTTAGTACAAATCAGACAAGTAATTCATCAATGTGTTTACTTAACCATTGAACCTCGCGGTTGGTACCGCCTAGCGGACAACCTGACAACAAACTTAAGGAAGTTTGTTACTAGTTTTAGCGTCTCCCTAAGGCATAAGGGCACTGACCACAGTCAGAATGCATCCGCCATTACATAGATAAAGAGTCCCTAGGAAAAAATTAATTGTGCAGTTTGGGTGTATTAGTGAGAGCAGAAATTGTGTGACTGAGTGAGTGTAAGTGATGTCTTTGTGCACAGTAGCATCTGAGCTTTGAAATGATGCCATTTGTCAGTTGGTATACCTGTTGCTTAAGGACACAGTGGCCATCAGGCAAGATGCACTCATATTTTGGAAACCGGTGAATTTCATTGCAGAAATGCAGGGGTGTCATACATTGAAGCAATTTGTATGAAAAGGAGGTATGTCATTTTCAAGAATTTCACACACCAGGTGTTGTAGTGGGTCTGTCATTTGCTGTGAATTAAAAAACAAATTGCAGGATAAATTTTCAATGTAGGCGCAAGAACGTTATAATGGTCGTCTATGGGAAAAGTTACTAGTTTTAACGTCTCCCTAAGGCTAAGGCATAACTCGTTTACTGAAGTGTGCGGACGAATAACATGACATTATCGCACGAAATATACATTTCGCACCTCGAATTACTGTTTAAATGTGACATAAACATGTAAATGATCGAAAAGAAATCATGACGATCCACTAATGTTTTTTTGGGGCACAGTTATGATTTTCCACCATCGTGCGGCATTGATTAGTAATGGAGCTGCAATTTGCAGTTCACATGGCTGAATATGTCCTAAATTCGCTGTGTCAATCATCATCATGCACGATTAATCCAGCAAATAAACGCATATCTTTGCAATGTTTTATATCAGTATAAAGAACATTTTATCACCATTTCAGTTATACTAAACAAGTTTTAACTGGTCACAAATGAAATTTACAAGGCCAAAGGGGCTTAATATGAAGGACGTCGTAATTGTGAACACCTGTCGCCAGAAACGTCTACCGGTGTCGTAGATAGGATCAGATTATTGCTAAGATATGAAACATAAGAACAGCATTCATTTTGGCATCATATCGCTCACTATTTATTGCTTAATTCTCATTGGCTGAAAGTACAATATTTACTAGGCTGGTTACTAGTCTGGTCGCTAGAGGGCAGCAGCTAAAAGCAGCTTACTCAGTATAGGGGTCATGGGGTCATGCCTCAGTTAAATTCCTGGTGTTTTACAGACGAATTTAGGGCACAGTAATTTTAGGTATGTGTAATTTTTTTTAAATCACATCATCTGACATAACTGCATTTGAGCAGGCACATTCGCAGGTTTGCTGGTAGAACCTGCTGACAGTGTAACTGAGGATTTTTAGATGATTTCAATAGGCGGAAGGATTTTTGGCAATTTTTTCACCACAAGGCACGTGTGCATAGTAATTCATGCAGAAATTGGTAAACATTGACGGGCATGACACGTTCAGCCATTTTAAAAGAGTTAGAAATGTCTAATTTTGACTAAACTCGATCAGCATGTCATCTGATGATAACGGCAGGTAACTTCTGAATTTTTGATGGTCAAGTTTTCTTATAATCATGCAAAACGTTAACATGGCCACCAATGGGAAATGTAACTGTATGCTGAAACCAAATAAGTGCCTTGACAACGGAAATGCGGTAGCCATTGAACAGTCATGGAGGAGAGTTTTTATCAAAACTATAGTGATAAAATGCATGAAAACGTGTGTTTGTCACCAAACAATGAGAGCTGCACAAAAGGAACAATTTTTAAATACAGAGTTATTAATTGCCGATTCAGATGTGGCTACAGTCGTGTAGTGACAGTGCATAGGCTCAGTTACATGCTTCAACACAGAATCACACATGTTGACCCAGGCTTAAATGCTAGTCATCTATGCCATAACAGCCTGGGTGTGAAAGTAAGCCATATATCTATGGAGCCACACTCTGTAAATAACAATAGGCAATATTGTATGGCTCAAAACATTTGCTTTGATCATGGGGAATACCCCCAATGTCTGTTGAAATAAAAAAATGGTAAAAACTGACATTTTTTCATGAGTTATGTAGAATGAACCGTCTCAAATCATCATCTCAATCACTGATGTGCATCAACGTCAGTTAGCCATCATAGCTGATGTTGCATCGTGTGTGTTGGTCTTGGTATCAATTTGTTCACATGAATTTCAGCAGGTGGCGCCATGTGTGGTGGTCTAAGTCTGTCTGATTGTGATCGCAGGGTTGCCAGTAAGCAGGTAGTAGACGCTCCATGAAATGCAGAATGATGTAGTATTAGAATGTCGTGTGTGCATGTACAGTTGTTGTGTGTCTGCACTCTGCTGGCATAACTGTGGTCAGTGCGATCTGCAGGTCACTTTCGCTGTCGTCGCCTTCGTTTTATCACTGGCCTAGTGGCTGTGGTTGTCATTGCTGATGTCGAGGTAGATGCCCTAGCCACAGTTGCTCGGGTTACAGGTTTGGGGTCAAGCAGACCCTTTCTGTATATGTCTACTTGACGGCAGTTCCTTTTTGTTTCAAAATAGTCTCTCATTCTGTTTAGTTTTGTATGTCATCTGTGCAGCCACACGGAGGGCCGTCTCGAATACGTCCGTTGGTAGACCACGTCATGTTGAATGTCCTTCACTGCCCGAGCAACCCTGCCACCCTTTGTTGTAGGACACTTTACAGTTTCCAGTGTTCGTAGCATTGAGATTCCAGCTCCATAATTGATGCGATTAATTACGGAACACACTCGTCCCTGTGCATTTCTGCTGAAGTTCACATTCTTTGGAAGGGATGCAGAGAATGATCTGTTGATCGATTCATTCTTGGCCGTGGTTAATCTATGTCGTGTCATCTGAAGGGCTGCATTTCCGAGACGCATTTCTGTTAATACTTGAAGTGTTAACCTATCGGCATCTGCGATGTTCAGCCGTGTCATACCACTTGCCTTCAAGTGCTGTGATTTATGCCACCAATTGTTTTGTAATCCGCCTTGGCATACCACTGCATGTCGGCGGCAGTTTTTGCAAGAACCTGCCTAGCACTAGCAGTCTATGTTAGCAGTCTATGGTAGTTTGAATGATCCGTGGCATCTTACTAGTGATGGTAGTAATGTCACTGGAATACAGTGTATGCGCATTTGTGTAGATCTTGTGGCATCTTGTCTTCACATCTTACTAGTGATGGTAGTAATGTCACTGGAATACAGTGTATGTACATTTGTGTAGATCTTCTGGCATCTGGTCTTCACATATTACTAGTGATGGTAGTAATGTCACTGGAATACAGTGTATGCACATTTGTGTAGATCTTCTGGCATCTGGTCTTCACATCTTCAGCAAACATCCTTTTGTTTTCTGCTCTGATGGTGGCTGTTTCTCCCGGAAACTTTCGGGGGAGAATGAAACTTTCATGATATGTCTAAATTGTGTCTGACCAAGATGTGTTGTGTCAGCCTGTCTTTCTATGGGGGCTGCCGGCATAGCATCCTGTACCCCATGAGAAGCTGATACATCTCCATCAGTAGCCACATATCTGATTGCGACATTGTCTTGTGCAAAACTGTGGCCTATCTGTTTGCCAATGTCATACTCCGTAGAGTTGCCGAGCATCGCTCATGACCAGGGCATGTGACATTGTGACCTTGACTGCAAAGCATGGATCCTACTTTACAGAGCTTATTCTCTAGATGAAAACCGACAATCTGGTGTTGATCTGTCTGCCACTCTATGGCAGCTTGAATCGCTTGCGATGCAGCCTGCCCGGCTCCATAACTGTTCTTAACCATTGTTGAATTGTACCTCACATCCATACTTATGTTGATCGGGGCATTCTCTGGCAGACCATGCAGAATGTTAATTTCTTTTGTTTGCTCTCTTTTCTGCTTCAAATTATCCATTGTCGCCAGTGACAGTGGCAACCCTGTCTGCATTTCTTTGCAATCCAGATCAGCTTGGAGGGGGAGTGTTCGTTGCAGCCAGAATGTGACATATCTTTGTGATTCCAATAGTCAAATCCTGAAGTCCAACGTGGAGTGCCACGTTCGATGTGGCTGGTTTTGGACCACAACTGCCAGTGTCTACCTCATCGTGCAATTTGTACATGCCTGACTGGACTGATATTCTCAGTGGAGACAACGTAGTGACATTTTCCAGCATAAAGCGACTTGTTTTTCGTCATGTACTTCAAAGTGTGGAGATGTGCATGTCTTGTTTTTGCATGCTCTGTGAAACACTCATTCCACATTGCTTCATTTTTCTCTATGCTTAGCAGACGCATCTCAGAAACTCCACCAGTCTCTTCTGCTTGAAGGTAGCTGTCTGCTAAATCAGGGCTTTGATCTAGCCGTTGTCGTAGAATCTTGCTATTTCCACATATGCCATCAGCATCAGGCACGGTTAGTAGTTCACCAGGCGTTATGTGCACCACTCTTGAATATTCATCCATATTCAGTCTTCAAACCACATGCTGCTATTTTTTTCATGTGTTTCTGATGTTGCAGCATTTCATGATTTCAGGTATGGGTGGCCACGTTTGAATCCTCGCACATTCTTAATCCCACCAGCGGGTGGCTTACGCTTGCTCTCACTCCCACGCTCACTATTCTCATTTACTGTCACTTCCATTTTGTAACAATGCACGGTAATCCAGGCAAAATTACAGTTGAACGTGACAAAATGTTATTTGAAACCACAGACCTCTAATCAGTCTGAAAGTTCAAATGACAGTGATAGAACATCTGTATTATGGGGGGGGGAGAATTGCATTAGTAAAGCCTCAGTTTGGACATGTATATAAATCTCAGCTAATGACATTGGAGTATAATGACTTATTGGTAAGTTTTTTTTTACTTCAGCTAATTAGACACATGGGCCTACTGTGAAGACCTCCTGAAGGAGTACACCCTCCTGTGGCTTGGGAAAATCTTGGACAGAGCAGCATGCTATCTGATAAGGTCTACTGACTCACTGGAGCTGATCCATCAGGCAAGTGCCTTTGTCATTGCAAGTTTGCTAATTAGGTTGTATAATGTTATGCAATAGAACTAGTTGAGTAGTCTGGCCTTGATGGAATTCACACTTTAAGGTGAATCTTGTGTATATTTACACCTGTGTAATAGGGCAGGA
>SDWI01002303.1:26302-40975 GCA_009193005.1 Lamellibrachia luymesi
TGAGAACAGTGGAGGTGGCATGAGAACAGTGGAGGTGGCATGAGAACAGTGAAGGGGGCATGAGAACAGTGAAGGGGGCAGGTTTTTAGTCCATGTTCGGAATGATTGTAGTTCATACAGTTTATACATCTTATTGTTGCTTTTATAAAAACATTTTAAACAACAAAAACAACAAAAATAATGCTTTCTTGTAGAACTATTGCACAACAAGGTTGTTCTTCATCTGGCTGAGGAGATGGACAAGGTTCAACCAGAGTCATCATTACACACGGCAGTTTCAACTTGGAGAATTGTTGTACAAAGAATATTTCACATTAGAACAAATAATGGATGAACCTGCGATCGAGTGGAGTAAGACATTCGTCATACTCAAGGTGTGGAGAGACGGAAGACGCAATTTAGACAGTTCCAGTGAAATGATCGATGGGCTATGTGAAGCTCTTTCCAAACTTGACAGGTCAGACCTTGTGGAGTTCGTTCAGCATAGTGAGTTTATAGAATGTGCAGTTAACTGAATGTTGTTCACTTATTACAATGGTCCATGACCCATTTGAAGCTCTTCTTACACTTCATAGAGTAATCCTGAAGGTGTTCGTCCAACATGGTGAGTTTGTAGTAGAAGTTACCAGAATTGACACACAATTATGTTGATGTGCTGTTTATTTATTTCTAAGATTTCACGTGTCGTGGGGGGGGGTCTTTCTACCATTGCTACTTCAGCCATTAAGAACCCATGGCACTCATATTTATGTAGAACAAGAAAGTTTGACACATACTGGTACATATGTGTGAATTCAGATGTTCTCTTGTCCTCGTGTGTTTGTCTTTATGTAATCCTACAGTGTCGCACGTGTGAAATATGGCAGATAGATTCAATCTCTTCACAACAATTTACTCAAATCAGAAACTGGGACAACCAGTGTTTAAGTTCATTGAATCAAAAGGAAAGGTGTTGACTTTAAAATAAGGAGAAGTTTTACATATAAGAGGAACTAATTATACGTATGTATAAAGCAATAGTTAAGCCACATTTAGAGCAATGTATGCAAGTGTGGAGACCGTATCATAAGACAGATATAGGTATGCCAGAAAGAATACAGAGGAGAGCAGATAAACTGATTCCATAACCAGGAGACCTTATTTATGAAAACTACTTAAGATAATGTGGTTTAATAAAACTAGATACAATGAGATAACCAGGATATCAATATATGTTTTAAGATATTGAATGATTGATACAAGAATTTGTCCTACGTAAAGGAAAATAGATGACATGAAGCAACGTCAGTGAAGGAACAGAGTCAATTACATACCATAAAGTGTTGTATTTATTGTTGCAGAAGACGATAAATGAATGAAACAAATTTGAATGTGTATCAAAATAAAGCTGACAGATATCTCAAAATCGTATGACTCATGATAATGAAGCCAGTGGTTTCTTTGTCCAATTGTCATCTAGGGTTTTCGTCTTGGATGACAATCTTGATAGATCTTGTTAAACTTAGATACTTGTACTTGATATTGGCTGATGTAATATGTGAACCACTTTCTTCTTGGATTAATCCACATCCTTTTGTTGACTATACATATCCATGTTTTCACTTTCTTCTTGGATTAATGCACATCCTTTTGTTGACTATATATCTCCATGTTTTGACTGTTCTTTGTATTATGTTTATCTACTGATGTTGTGTGGCTATCTAGAAAAGGCTAGATGGACTTGATGACATAAGTAATGACAATCTATTTCAGAACAAGCCCGATGTCACACTGAA
Source organism: Lamellibrachia luymesi (assembly GCA_009193005.1). Taxonomy (NCBI): domain Eukaryota; kingdom Metazoa; phylum Annelida; class Polychaeta; order Sabellida; family Siboglinidae; genus Lamellibrachia; species Lamellibrachia luymesi. The sequence continues at coordinate 28,078 of SDWI01002303.1, forward strand.
GCCAGGAAGCTGAAGCTAAAGGTATCACTGTTCATGTGATATTCTCATTTGTGAAGGTAACAAGTAAATATTTGCGAAGGTGAGTAATATTTAGTGCTGACATGAAAGTTTCGAAGCAATGTGGGATTGCTGCTTCAAAAGGTAATCAAATTCTAGGGCTAATTAGGAGAACTATCACATATAAGAATAAACAGTTAATTGTAGCCCTGTACAAAGCAATAGTTAGGCCGCATTTGGAAAGACACAAGATAAACAAGAAAGAATACAATGACGAGCAACTAAAATAAACAGTTAATTGTAGCGCTGTACAAAGCAATAGTTAGGCCGCATTTGGAAAGACAAGATAAACAAGAAAGAATACACTGATGAGCAACTAAAATAAACAGTTAATTGTAGCGCTGTACAAAGCAATAGTTAGGCCGCATTTGGAAAGACACAAGATAAACAAGAAAGAATACAATGACGAGCAACTAAAATAAACAGTTAATTGTAGCGCTGTACAAAGCAATAGTTAGGCCGCATTTGGAAAGACAAGATAAACAAGAAAGAATACACTGATGAGCAACTAAAATAAACAGTTAATTGTAGCGCTGTACAAAGCAATAGTTAGGCCGCATTTGGAAAGACACAAGATAAACAAGAAAGAATACAATGACGAGCAACTAAAATAAACAGTTAATTGTAGCGCTGTACAAAGCAATAGTTAGGCCGCATTTGGAAAGACAAGATAAACAAGAAAGAATACAATGANCATGAATTGGTTATAAATTATACAATAATTTTCTTACAAAGAACTATCTTGGATATCATCGTCTATTTCAATATTGATAAAAAATTAATATTTATTTTGGGGAACTTGTGAATATATGTTTTTAGTTGATTGTGGTACACTTATATTTTCACTATATTTTCTGAGTTTGTTGTGGTAAACCTGTGTTATATTTTCAAGTAATATACATAACTGAATTATATAACTTTACCAAGGAACATAATACTACTAGGGGTTATTTAGTTTGAGGGTAGATCAGATGCAGAAATACTTACGTCAACTTAACTTGTTGCAGTGTGGAATGACCATCACTTCTGGAACTTCAAAGTTGGACCAGAAGGTATGACCCTTCATGTGTGAAATGTCTCGTTGAAAATCCCAGCAGGTGCACTTGAGAAAAAGTCACAGTTACAGTAGTGATGAGTTGCAAGAAATCAGACGAGCCCAAGTTGAGAGATGACCAGCGTTTCATCGGACCAGTTGTCTACTGTCTGCCCCATGGACTGAGCTTCCAACTGCCAGTCACACTCCAGTTTGACTGCGATCTGGAAGCAGTGCCAGCGTCATCCAGTATGCAACTGTGGTATAGGTATGTTTAGTGCATTTATCTTCTTCAGGTGAAAACACATTTAATTGTCCTAAATATGAGCTGAATTAATGAGTGTACATGTTTTTGTATTGAATCTTTGCATTGAGTCTTAGATCAGCAGGTCCACAACAATGACTTACCTTCATATGACCAGGTGTATTCAGTTGCATTTTGTGATATATGCAGGCCCTTAGCCAGAATTTTTTTGCCAGTCTTGAACTTTCTAAATAGTGGAAGCGTTTCGCACCTACGACAGCCATTATTTGTCCACGGAAGTAATGCTTCTAACATCTTCAGTACATGCATGCAAATATGTCTGATATGAACAAATATGATTACACTCAAAATCAAATGCTTTACGCTAAAAGTAAAGCAATACAACGTATAAAAATACATATAGCACTGAATAATACGATTGGTTTTGAAAGTAATACATTAAAACATTACTTCTTTGATAAAACAGCAATCATCCAGATTCAGCAACTGGGAAACTGTTACCAATAGTACACACTGATTATGTCTGAATCGGAGCCCGAATCAGACTCAATTTCAACATCGAAGTCAACCGTGATCGTGCTTGGACAATGCAAAGAGTCCCAGCAGTGGGTCACAATGCAGTAGTTTCTCGGTTACCATAACATAGGATGTGGAAGGCACCACTGCCTCGAACTGTTCAGGGACAGTTGCCCGAACACTGTTCTTGTTCACGTTCACGAAAAAGGCATCGATTATCGTTGATGTTGACATATAGCATTTTTCCCTCACTTTCACTTGGTAGGCGCGTTTCCCAACCAATGACTTACACGATTAAAAGAAATAAAGATCGGTCATTGTCAGACAAGGCCTGACAACATCTCGGGTCCCTAGCTGAGGGGGTGACAACATCCCGGGTCCCTGGCTAAGGCCCTGACACCATCCCGGGTCCCTGGCTAAGGGCCTTACACCATCCCAGGTCCCTTGCTAAGGGCCTCACAACATCCCAGGTCCATGGCTAAGGGCCTCACAACATCCAGGGTCCCTGGTTAAGGGCCTCACAACATCCCGGGTCCTTAGTTAGAGGCCTCACAATATCCCAGGTTCCTAACTAAGGGTGTGACAGCAACCTGGGTCCCTGGCTAAAGGCCTGACACCATCCCGGTTTCCTGGCTAAGGGCCTCACAACATCCCGGTTCCCTGGCTAAGGGCCTCAAAACATCTTGTGTCCCTGGCTAAGGGCCTCACAACATCCTGGTCCCTGGTTAAGGACCTCGCAACATCCCTGATCCCTAGCTAAGGGCCTGACAGCATCCCGGGTTCCTGGCTAGGGACCTGACAACATCCCTGGCTAAAGGCCTGACAACATCCCTGGCTAAGGGCCTGACAACATCCAGGGTCCATCGCTAAGGCCTGACAACATTCCTGGCTAAGGATCTGACAACATCCCTGATTAAGGGCCTCACAACATTCCAGGTCCCTGGCTAAGGACCTCACAACATCCCGGTTCCCTGGCAAAGGGCCTCACATCTCGGGTCCCTGGCTAAGGGCCTCACAACATCCTGTGTCCCTGGTTAAGGACCTCACAACATCCCGGATCCTTGGTTAAGGGGAAACGCCCCGGGTCCCTGGCAAAGTACCTCACAACATCCCTGGTCTTTGGCTAAGGACCTGAGACAACATCCCTGATCCCTGGCTAAGGGCTCCTGACACCTTCGTTCCTTTCGCCTTCCCTCCCATCTCCCTCACTCCCATCGCTTTCACTCTCGTCTCCTTCCCTCCAGTCTCCCCCACACCCATCTCCTTCGCTCCCGTTGTCTTCCCTCCTGTTTCCTTCTTCCCGTCTCCTTTTGTCCCGTCTCCTTACATCCTACTCCTTACGTCCTGTCTCCTTTGGACCTGTCTCCTTACCTCCTCTCAGCATCCTCCCAGGCTGAGGTGAGCTACCCTAGCTTCTATACATGTTTTAAGATGTAACGCAAAATTGCAGGAAAATTGCAAAAAACTACTATATCTCAAGATCTTATAATTTTTTATATGAAACCTGTTGATGCAATGGCCTTACTAATGATAAATGTGTATCAATGATCAAAAACTAAACACGAATACCTAACAAAACGTGTTGGAAAATCCCATGATATCAAAGTTGATTATAAGAAAAATTAGACCAATACATTAACTTTTATTTTTGTTTGACACGCGATCTTGACTCAGCTGTTAGCCAGAGAAGAAACACAAATTGTTTCACCTTATGTTTACTGAATTTAAGAATTGTTGTTAATATATAAATAAGGTGCAGTAACTGATCAGAATTCAAAATATGGTTAGGTATATCAAGCAGTGGGCAGTAATAAATCACCACGTTTCACTTGAAACCTGGAAAACCAGTAATGTATCATCTTAGTTAATCTAAACACTTGCTACCAGGGTGCGGCTGTGTTCTTGAGCGTACCCCCTTTAGTCAAGCACACGACTATTGTTATGCCTTTATTATTATGCAAATACTAAATAAAAAATAATACACACAACAAAAACCAACGTAACTAGTTATTCTGCTATTAAACTGCACTTTATGCACCATTTATTGTCACATGTCTTAGTGAGATATTGTATGCTCCAGTATGGTATCTTAAAGTATCGACTGACACATTTTTCAAACATTGAACTTAACCATGTACTCTACATAATTCTTCATATGCCTATATCATAGATGATACACATGCTATGTCGTGTTTAGGTTATAAATAAACAACATGTTTCACTTGGTTCAAAAGCCCAATTAATGGTCTAGAAATATAATTATATAAGTCAGGTACACCCGGAAATGGGCAAACTATGAGGTAGAAAATGTCATCATTAATGCAGTTATCACTGAATCTGCAATATATCTCTCTTTTAGAAGACAACATATGATCGGATACAACGAAGCAAGGAGTGGAACTCCAAACTGGGCAAACTAACCGACAGGCTGAACAACTCACAAAATACATTGGTCAGTCGAAAAGGTCAGTTACCTTCACAACAGTTGTTCTCAACTGCCATGTGGTACATTTTTGTAGATAGGACAATGTCGTAGCTTCATTTTAAGACCAATATCAGTACTTTACCATCATTAGGGTCAAAGTTATGTCTACATTCGTGTTAACAAGTAAGAAGGGTTAGTTTTCTCATTAATGTGCAATAACTCTAAAACTATTTCATTCATAAGTCTGGATGGAAATTGACAAAGGTAAATTTCATTAAAATTGGAGGGGGTAGAGGACATTTTGGCCGTTTTGGGGGTTGATTTCATATGGATAGACACCAATTTTATACTATGTTATTCCCAAAACATAAAATTGCATACTGGTATTGTATTCTAACTAATATTAACTTAATAAACAAGTTATTAACACGTTTTTCATCCATGTGAGATTGTTTGTTTTATGGAAATGGTCTCTTCACAACCCTTTCGTGGTGTCCATAACATTGACTGATATTCCATTGATCAAAAACTAAACACGAATACCTAACAAAATGTGTTGGAAAATCCCATGATATCAAAGTTGATTATAAGAAAAATTAGACCAATACATTAACTTTTATTTTTGTTTGACACGCTGATCTTGACTCAGCTGTTAGAGAAGAAACACAATTGTTTCACCTTAGGTTTATTGAATTTAAGAATTGTTAATATATAAATAAGGTGCAATAACTGATCAGAATTCAAAATATGGTTAGATATATCAAGCAGTGGGCGGTAATAAATCAGCACGTTTCACTTGAAACCTGGAAAACCAGTAATGTATCATCTTAGTTAATCTAAACACTTGCTACCAGGGTGCGGCTGTGTTCTTGAGCGTACCCCCTTTAGTCAAGCACACGACTATTGTTATGCCTTTATTATTATGCAAATACTAAATAAAAAATAATACACACAACAAAAACCAACGTAACTAGTTATTCTGCTATTAAAGTGCACTTTATGCACCATTTATTGTCACATGTCTTAGTGAGATATCGTATGCTCCAGTATGGTATCTTAAAGTATCGACTGACACATTTTTCAAACATTGAACTTAACCATGTACTCTACATAATTCTTCATATGCCTATATCAGAGATGATACACATGCTATGTCGTGTTTATCTAGGTTATAAATAAACAACATGTTTCACTTGGTTCAAAAGCCCAATTAATGGTCTAGAAATATAAGTATATAAGTCAGGTACACCCAGAAATGGGCAAACTATGAGGTAGAAAATGTCATCATTAATACAGTTATCACTGAATCTGTGCAATATATCTCTCTTTTAGAAGACAACATATGATCGGATACAACGAAGCAAGGAGTGGAACTCCAACCTGGACAAACTGACCGACAGGCTGAACAACTCACAAAATACATTGGTCAGTCGACTGGGCAAGATCAAAGTCTGCACTGAGAACGATTTCCATATTGGTGAAGGGTATGTTTTCATTTGGAAATATATATAATCATTCAGTGCTTCATTGTGAATACTAGTTTTGGTTTCCAAACAAAGAAACAATGTACACATCTTACTTTGTATTTAAGAAAGTGACATGTTTGTTTTGGTGAGGTTTTCACATGGCCAGGTTGTCCTCAATATGGCTTCCGTCTGAATCTAAACCCTACCTCTCAAGGCATTTAACATATTTTGAGCGTTTTCATTCAGCTTGACAATGTACACTTATGTTGTACAAGTCATAAACTGTTGTGAAGCCCCTGATACTTCTTCCTCATATTGTGAAGCCCCTGATACTTCTTCCTCATATTGTGCATCATCCTGCTAAAGGTTATTTTGCACAGTTGTGTAGTTAGTTTGGCAGTGATGCCTCTGAACAAACTGCTATGTGTAAACATCCTATCATGTCTGGAAGACCACAACAACATTGTGGAGTATAAGGTAAGGTTGTATACTTTAAATTAAATACATTATTAATCATGTTGAGTATTGTTGGACTAACTTCTTTACAGAGATAACTGGTTGCAAAAGTAACAATATTGGTTCCACTTGTCTGTTGTGTGGGTGCATTGTTGGGTGTCTACAAAATTGTACAGAAAATAATATTGTCTTCTTTCTGGCAAAATAACATGTTTGCGTTGGTTCTGTGTATGCCGGCCTCCCTTAAATACATCACAATAGTCTAGATTACCCCGATTTATATAGAACTGTGCATGCGTTTATTGGTCGTGCTGGTTAACATGTCAGCACTCAGTCAACTGGAGAAACTACCGGAATCTCCCAGGTACAAAGCCAAAAAGCCATGACTTTTGTTTCGCTTTAAATTTTAATGGTTGTTTGAAGTCCATTAGACCCAAAAGGCCCATAAAGGCAAACAAAGTTGGGGGTCCTGTGCATATTTTGAAACATCTGACATGGTAAGAGCTACATCACCTGCAAAAATACTGTACTCTGATCATAATCAGTTATAACACAAGATTTATTTACTATTCAAATATAAAACTTGCGGCATTATATAAAGTATAATATGTCAAACTGGCATACTGGTTTTTCTTGGTCCCGCTTTTTCAAAAACACAAAATTCACGGTAAAATCGATTTATTTGTTGCATATTCTAGGCACACTTCATTGGTATCAAGTGATTAAAAAAAAAATTCGCACTTGTGTTCACCACCAATGCATCATATCAGCATGACATCATGATATATTAGCAATCAGAATGTTTGGGAAAGAAAGCCGCGGAAAGTTGGCAACCTCAAGCGTTTCCCGCAGATTATTATTGGATATATAAAAAATATGTAGAAAATTATATCCCTGGAAAATTGTGTTATTTAATCATAGAATGTCACTCAAATACACAACTGAGAAAAGGTGGCTCCAATGTCGCAGACTGTCATCAAGTGATATTCGATAAAAACTGACAGAAAGGTGTTTCCCGTCTATGTTTTGTACATATAATAAGCTGAATTGTCATAGCCATTTTCATTTTAAAAAATCTTAAGAAATTTTGCGCAAGGAATCGGTATTATATACCAGTAAGAGTTATTTCATTGATTGAGTGCAAACAAATTGTTATAAAAGTTGTTTTAGTTTAACAAAATTGCCATCCAAGGCTAATGCCCAGATAGCAAGTAGACAAGGAAGTCAGTGGCTTATCGAGAGTCCAACTTTTTTCATCTATGTGTAACCCGCCCTCCTGGAATATGTGTCAACCTTGTTTATGAAAATATTCACGCTGCTAGCAGTTACACAATCCGTAGATAATTTGTCCCATTCATTGATTGTCCTCTATTTATGTTAATGTTTTCATACCCCTCTTTAATCTGATTTCCTCTTAACCTCCTTGTCTCTAGAGTTGTTAAACCACATTCTTTTAGGCGTTCTTTATAAGTAAGGTCTCTCAGTTCTGGAATCATTTGAGAATCATTTGGTCTTTTTATGCAGTATTCTAAATAACTATTTTATGTTATATTTTTCTTAATCAACCCGAGAATTTGATTACCATTTGAAGCTGCAATACGACACTGTTCTGAAACTTTCATATCAGCACTTTTTGTTACTCCTAAGTCCTTTTCTTTTACAGTAGTCCCTAGGACAGTATCTCCCACATTGTATTTTACATCCAAGTTCCTGTGTCCTGTATGTAGGCATTTACATTTCTCAAAATTCTAATAGTGGTATGTCGTGAGGAGCCAATTTTGGCTACAGTCTACATCAGGGTGAGTGCTGATGGAGTTTATTGGCTGGCTGCAGGATAGGAGCATCGATCACCCCTGCTGCTTGTATCCAGATACATAAATCATACAAACCTGTAGCAAACCCAACAACAAAAGGCTACTTGTTTATTGGCTGGCCGCAGGATAGGAGCCTCGATCACCCCTGCTGCTTGTATCCAGATACATAAATCATACAAACCTGTAGCAAACTCAACAACAAAAGGCTACTTGTTTATTGTAAAACTGGTAAAATACTTAACAATTATGCATTTTTGTGAAATTTAATCTTATATTGCTTGCTGACATGTTAATTAGCTATACCAACCAGTTAATGACAATGATTATGATACCTTAGTGAAATGATCCTCTTAATTTGGTGAATTATTTGCAATTTTTGTGTGAATAGCCAGATCCGTCTTCACTATTCATGATCTGTTTCAACTTTCAGGCTGGACGGGATGTTGACGACCGTACATATACAGTCTTCCTGCTGTGTGATTTCACCCTCGAAGCCTGGGTCAGAGACAACAAAACCACAACAGATTGGGAAAGCAGGACTCCTAATATGGCCAGGTAGCTACTTGAGACACTGAAGTATCTTCATGAAAATAGAATTGTGCACTGCGACCTGACTGTAAGCTTCTGATTGTTCATGAAGTAGTCGTCAAAATTAATTATGTACAAAACTACTGTAGGAGCCAATAATACTAAAACTGTTATATAAATGGCTGGGACAGATGATATATATATTTACAAACTTAAAAATAATTTGGTTGACATATTTTCAGTAATGGTGAGTATACAGTGGAAAATTTTTAGAATAACATATTTAGCAATGTGCAATATATCGTAGTGAAGCGTCTAGGTTCACAAACTTGGGAAACTAGTATATATTATGGCCAAGTCAATTTCATGCTTCCTGGACCTAACATGCCGTTTTCACAAAAACCTGAACACATTCTTCTGTAAGATATCTATATGGGCAATTCCATATAACGTTGGAAAATAAAATTTCCTATATTGTCAATTTAATGTTTGTATCGTATTGTACACATGTTGGGTGTAACAAATATGAAAGTTATACACACATGCTACTTGGTAATTATAAAAAGGAGCATTTAGAAATATCAAGACAATAATAAATCTGTTTAGTGTACATGTGTCCAACTTGCAATGCAGTCTACAGCCTACAATTCACTTAGTTTCAGATTAGAGATATGATTAGTCGCAGAGAACACCATTTTCTCAAAGGTATCAACATAATTCTAAAAGACATTAAATAATATATATTATTTTAGTTTCAAAAGTATTGATGCAAAATGTGATTACAACCCTTAATTTGAAACTAATGTATATATATTGTGTGAAATTAAATTGGTAATGACAGGTCATGAATTTGTCAAATGTTTATAGAGTGGGATGCACCAATATAAGGCATGGCTGATTTGGCCATGAACCAGTGTTTAACTTCCTATTTCTTCAGAGATCTATTCCTGCGTGCCTAACCATTATTTCGATACCCTTTTCCAATTGTGAACAATGTAAGATATTGTGCAATATGCACCAATTTGTTTTTATTTCAATAATTTATTGCCATACTTAAGTAGCTTGTACAATGACTTTGGTACTAAAGTCAATGTGCATACTACTTTTTATTTCTGCTTTCTACTTCAAAAGTTGGAAACCCTGAAATACTGTTGGTTTGGTGCCAGCTCTAACTGGCACTGGCGTTTCTAATTTGTTCAGCCAATCCACTGCTCCCTTCACATTGTTCTAACACAAAATAAGAAAAAATTGTATACAAATTTTTTTAACAATGGTACCTTTTGTATTCTCAAAGTGACTGAAGCACTTGTGATGATGGGTGATATTGTGATGATGGGTGACATTGTGATGATGGGTGACATTGTGATGATGGGTGACATTGTGATGATGGGTGACTTGGTGATGGTGGGTGACATTGTGATGATGGGTGACATTGTGATGATATATGTATATTGAAAACAGTGTGAAATACTGTTGCATCCCTCCATGGAANCATGAATTTATGCTTCGGTCGAGATCAGTTGAAAATCGAGGTGAAACGATTATTAATTCTGCCTATTGTCGTTTTCTATGTTTAATCAGCTTATATACTGCGTGTGTCAACTCAAATACGTTTTCGGCTGCTCAAATCCAGGTTATTATTTTCGATTCGTAGGCCTATTAGTTCAGTACATCGTCATCATAGTTCCATAACGGTATACGTACATGTATTTTATGAAGTTAACGATTAAACAGGGAGTGACATTTAAACATAATACACGTTGATGGTAATTGACTCATTTAATAAGCTCTATAAACTGCATAAGACAGTGCTGCAAGCACACTGTGGCTTCGACAGCGTTCTTGGACTTGGAGCAGCGGGCGGCGATCGCTGTTGGTTAGTAGCACCCTGGTGGCAGACATGGGAACACCTAACGCGCCTTACTTCAGCCCTCCAGTCCAGCCTGTCCCTCCGATGAGGGGACGGACACCTGCCATGTAGGGACACTTGCTGGGATACAGAAGTGTCCGTTGAAGGCAGGTACTACTGTATATAAATGGCTGGGACAGATGACGTGAAGATGGATGTGGGGCAACATGCCAGAAGACAATGGGTTGCATTCATGGGTAGATTTAAGTCTAGTATTCCATAAAAAATATTCCTTGTCAAATGCAAAAATAGTTCAAAGAATTAATATGTATACTATATATATATATTTGAACTATATTTATATATATTTGCATTAATATATATATAATATATATTCTTTGAACTATTTTTGCATTTGGCAAGGAATATTTTAATGGAATATGTATATATATATTGACATGAAATGTTCAAATTCATTCAGTAACAGCCAAAGAGTATCACCAGTTGTTTAAGACACTTGGGGAATTATTACAGCTCTGTGTTGGTCATGTACACTGACCTACTGCCATGTACACTGAACTACTGTGATGTACACTGACCTATTGTGATGTACACTGAGCTACTGTGATGTACACTGACCTATTGTGATGTACACTGAACTACTGTGATGTACACTGACCTACTGCGATGTACACTGACCTACTGTGATGTACACTGACCTACTGCGATGTACACTGAACTACTGTGATGTACACTGAGCTACTGTGATGTACACTGACCTACTGTGATGTACACTGACCTACTGTGATGTACACTGAACTACTGCCATGTACACTGACCTATTGTGATGTACACTGAGCTACTGTGATGTACACTGACCTACTGCGATGTACACTGAACTACTGTGATGTACACTGAGCTACTATGATGTACACTGACCTACTGCGATGTACACTGAACTACTGTGATGTACACTGAGCTACTATGATGTACACTGAACTACTGTGATGTACACTGAACTACTGTGATGTACACTGACCTACTGCGATGTACACTGATCTACTGCAATGTACACTGAACTACTGCGATGTACACTGAATTACTGCGATGTACACTGAACCACTGCGATGTACACTGAACTTCTGCGATGTACACTGAACTACTGTGATGTACACTGAACTACTGCGATGTACACTGAACTACTGCGATGTACACTGAACTACTGCGATGTACAATGAACTACTGTGATGTACACTGAACTACTGCGATGTACACTGAACTACTGTGATGTACACTGAACCACTGCGATGTACACTGAACTTCTGCGATGTACACTGAACTACTGCAATGTACACTGAACTACTGTGATGTACACTGAACTACTGCGATGTACACTGAACTACTGTGATGTACACTGAACTACTGCGATGTTAACACAAATGATGTCTAGGGTGGGTGTATACAGAAAACATATATTAGCATAGGTAGGGCCGCCATTATTAGTAACTTTGGAAACTTTACAAAATTGTGGCTGCGGCTGTCCAGATGACTACTAGCGCAAGTGAAACTATTAGCAACAGATGAGGTTCAGTTGAACAAAACAAAATAATAATTTGTTCTGTGTTTTAGCCTGAAAACATATTAGTGAAGGAGCATCGAAGGCTGAAGTTGGATGATTTTGGGCTCAGTCAAAAACTCATGGTTGGCCGTACCAGTAGCAAAGCAGCTCCTGCAGGTTTGTTAAACTTTTTTGTGTTGCCATTTGAGAAAAATATATATTTCAAAAGGCTGTATTAAAGATTATATATATACATATATATATATATATAATCCTAGATGCCGCTTGGTGGGGACCGCTTAGACTTAAAATACTGCCTTAGGGAGACCGCCGTTTTAAGGAGACTGAAGCTGGTCCCACAAAAGTTTTGATGCGTGATTGCGCAAATAATGGCTTTTAATTTACTATTGTCATCGTTACTGGAGACAGTTTAGCCGTAAGTGAAATAACCTGTGCAATTTTTTTTATAATTAGTTTAACGTTTTGGGTGATTTTAAGCGTGTTTATTTCTGAACCTTGTATATTTTGAAAACCATATATTCACGCTTACCGGACACCAGTCAAACTGGCTTATAACTTAATATTCCTGCTATATATTGAACGAAGGGTCAGTGGTTTGTGTTTAGTGTATTATGTGCTTCATAATTATGCATAATTCTTAAAAAGTATGTGTGAATTAATGAAATGAGTATTAATATATATTTGACAGACCTCTTAGGCTGAAACTGTTTGTCCATTAAATTTGTCAAATTTGCGACATCCGCTAAATAGTTAGATACCCGGTGTAAGCCTTTAGTTATTATATGTATATCTGGTAAGATAAGCTAAGAAATATATTTGTTATAATTGCATAGATATTTACCTACTTAACCCATTAGACCCCACAATGGCTGCGGCCGGCCGCTCTGTACAGTCCTGGAACGGCCGCCGC